>JAGDQP010007469.1:35053-67124 GCA_022664845.1 Lepisma saccharinum | reverse complement strand
AAAGAAAATAAGAGAGGATGTACGAAGATATAACGAAAATCTTGTTAGAAATACAATCGAGGAAAACAAGAGTTTGAAGAAAGCCAAACAGCAGCTCATGATAGGGGAAAAAGCAAATAATTGCAGTTAAGAGACCAGACGGGACCGTAACACGAAATAAGGAAAAAAATTATAAACATATTTGAAAATTTCTACAGAGAATTGTACTATTCCGAGGAAGAGCTAGGAAATGAAGACTTAGAAGAAAATGATGTAGAAGTCCCAGACGTAATGAAAGAAGAAGTGGATAAAGTACTTCGAGGGATGAAGAACGGAAAATCACTAGGAGAAGATGGACTCACAGCAGAGATGTTTAAATGGGGAGGTGAAAAAATGAAAGAGGAAGTTGCTAAATTATTCTCGATGTGCCTGAGGAAGAGAGAAATACCCAGAAGTTGGAACAATGCTGTTATAATTTTGCTGTACAAGAAAGGGGACAAAGAAAGCGTCGAAAACTACAGACCAATTAGTTTACTGTCAGTCCTATACAAAATGTTCACTAAAGTTATTTTGAATCGTATTGAACGAGACTTGGATTTTAATCAGGGAAGGGAACAAGCCGGATTTCGTCGTGGATTTAGCACAATGGACCACAAACAAACATTGAATGAAGTTGTGGAAAGGACTAATAAATATTAACTTCCACTATGTTTGGGATTCATAGATTTTGAAAAAGCTTTCGATTCGGTCTCCTTGTCAGCAGTACTTAAATCACTTGAACATAAAGGCATCGAAAGTGTATACATTAAGTTATTGCGAAACATTTACTCGACTGCCACTTCTGTCATTAGACTGCATCAAGACAGTGAAAAATTTAAATTTGGAAAAGGGGTAAGGCAAGGAAATTCAATTTCTGTTTTCTGCGGTCCTGGAGAGTGTTCAAAAATTTAAACTGGGATGAAGTTGGAATTAAAATTAATGGCGAATATCTTCATCACCTACGGTTCGCTGATGATATAGTCCTGTTTGCTTCAGAAGAACTACAAAGCAGAATGGAAGAACTGAGTAACGAGAGTTCGAAAATAGGCCTTAAAATGAACTTAAGTAAAACAATAGTAATGTACAACCTCTAAAAAGAAGGAAGTGAAGATTAACGGAGAGACAATAGGCATAATTAATGAGTATGTTTACCTAGGCCAGCTTAAAACATCGAATGCAAAGTTGACTGATGAAATAAATAGAAGATGTAAAATGGCGTGGAGTTCGTTTGGAAGACTACACTTTATTTTCAAAAGCAAACTTCCAATGTGTCTGAAGCGTAAAGTTTATAATAAATGTGTCTTACCTGTAATGATATACGGCTGCGAAACTTGGACATTGAATGCGCAAATGACTCAAATATTGAGAGTCACACAAAGAGCAATGGAGAGGTGCATGCTAGGAATAACCAGGAGGGACAGGAAGAGAAATGAATGGATTCGCGCACAAACAAAGGTAGAGGATGTAATCAAGACTGCGAAGAAGATGAAGTGGAGATGGGCCGGTCACATAGCTAGACGAACAGATGGAAGGTGGACGACAAATGTACTACATTGGATTCCTAGAGAAAAGAAACGACCGAGACGACGTCCAAATGTAAGATGGGTAGATGAAATCAAGCGTTTTTCAGGAGCTACATGGATGAGGATATGAGCAGAGCGAGATATGTGGAAAGAAAAGGGGGAGGCGTTCATCCAGCAGTGGATAGAAAACGGCTGAATATGATATATATATAGAACCCTATATATTTGATAAACCGATAATTTCAGGTTTCCGTGAGAACTTTGTATTTAAGGTTATTGTTGAGAACCTGGTGTTTAATTAATATGTCTGTTCAAAATCTGTACTTTTGTGTAAAACTTGGAGTTTGCGAGTTCTGTTCAACGCCCAGTGTTTAAGTGTAATGGTATTAAATGCACTGTTGAAGTGTTCAAAACTCACTATTTAAGGCCAACCAAAGTAGTCGTGTAACCTGAGGCAGTAGATTAATAACTCCAAAGTCGCGGGTTCGAATCCCGCCTGGATCATAGATGTTTGTGGATTTTAATCAAAACGGGCCGACGTGTACTAAATGGCCCATTTAAAACAAATGTTTTACCCGGTGTTTATGAGTTCAAGATCTTGTGTTCAAAATCTGGAATTTATATTCAAAACCAGATGTTTGTTTCAAATACAAAATGTATATAACAGGATGATCATTATTAGCGTTTTGCCGAAAGCGGCAGGTTCTTCAAAGCATGTTGAATACTCTCCATCCGTTCCGCTTTTCCACTTTTTGTTTTTGGGTACGATTTATCTTCCTCAACACTATCAAGGAGTTGGATTCTTTTTTCCTCTGAAAATTTAAAGTTTGAACAAAACCAAAGTTAGATAAAAGAAAACTGGAAAGTACGAACAAAAACTGAAGCTTATTTAAAGAAAACAAAAATTGGCATTTGATCTTTAAAAAGACTTGAGTTTTACAACAAAGTTCGGAGCTATATGAGAAAAAAAAAAAAAAACGAAAACCGGACATTGAATAAAAGGGAAAAAAAGAAATGATCTCTGATGAAAAAAAGAAAAGAAAACTTACCTAGGCTTGAAAACGCATATAATTTGGAGTAACTTGCATTATTTTTTTACTTTCTTTTAATCTTTCATATACTTATATGGATACAGTTGAGATGCTGTTTGGATAATTTTATGATGTATAGATGCAACTATTTTATTCGTTGAACCTTGAGTTTAGTTTATTTTTAAAAATCCTTATTTTTGTTTTAAAATTCATAACGGAACATGAAATAAAGGAATTAGAGCGAGTCAGTTGCCTTCATTTGCTAACATATTCCAATGTTGTCTTTGCCTTTCAACTGGCTGAGGCACTAAATAAGAAAAGAACTGACATCAGCAAACCTATCTGGATTATTACATATATTCTTGGAACATATGCAGTAGGATTCGCATGTTTATTTTATGCACATATCATCCATCCACAACACTGTTGTTTATTCTGATGTTTTAAATGTTTTTATTTTCCTTGTTTTAATTTTACATTATAGATTTTTTGAACTGTGTTTTTAACTTGAGTAGGCCTACTCTTTTTCCATCGGAGAGGAGCTTTATTAAGTTATTCATGCCAGCAGCTAACGTAAGAGTGAACACCAAGTCAAGTAAACAAGTACGTACGTATGCTGTGTAACATCCGGTGACATATATATAAAAAAAAAAGTATCTACTTACTTGCAAAAACGAGGTATCAAAGTAAGCGAAGGTTGAAACTAGTTCCGCTAGTTTAGCAGAAGTGATACAAGAAGAGAAAATCTCCTGAATATTTTAGAAGCCAGTGCCATGAGAAGGGGGAAGATGTGCAATTTGCTGAAAGTGCAGATTTTCCTTCATTTAGAGCATGTTTCGCGATGGATCTACAGAAAACTAGGAAGAATTTTGACTAACACTGTATTTTTCAGGATAATTTTTCTTTCAATAGTACATTATAGTTATAAAATTTCCAAATTTCTTTATTGCTGGAGAGTTAAAAAGCTATCGAAATATCGAACGTTACATATCATTCATATTGAAAATTTATGAAAAATCTAATAGAGTTCATATCGACATTTATGGAAAGTGTGATACTGCTCATATTAAAATATCATTGGAAATTAAACATTGATCACACTGAGATATCGTTCGCTATCGCAAATTATAGATTAGTTGGTCGAATAATCGCAAATTCTACTTCACGTTTCCCATGCTTTGCTTAAGTTTAAGTGCATATACGTATAATGAACGTCATGGTTCATTGCTTTTAACGTCTCAAACGAATTTATGAGTTTCTAAGGACGGAACCTCGAGTTTCTGGGAAAGTGGATTTTGAACGGCTGTGTTCAATGGACCACATGCGCAGAAAGCGAGTGTGCTAACCTGTCGGCCAATCGGGTGTCTAACGAATGCTATCTATCATTGTATTATTCAGCTTTTGTACGTTGCATTTCTTATAAGTTTTAACAGTTTCTTGAAACTTTATTGAAATAATATTTCTTCATAAAATTTCCGGTTAGAGTTCATCTTTACCTATAGCTCTTACATACTATCCGTGATAGTAGTAAGGAGGAGGAACGTAGCAGTCTTGAACTTAGGGAACTACCCCAATATTCACCTGATTTGACCCAGAAAAAACATTGTAAACCTATTTAAGTTTGAATTTCCGCTTCCTCTACAAGTGACCTCCCGGTTACACCGTAAATAATATTAATAACTTTAATAAGGGTGCTACACCTAATAGGGCTCATTAAGTACCATATTAAGTGACGAATTCAACAAATTTAACGTAAAGTAACACTCCTATTATACCTACTGTTGGTATGCTGACAACCACATCTTTCATATAGCAATTGAAGCATTCTTTACATTATATCGTCTTATGAATATACTGTGTTTGTAATGAACTGTTTCTGTTCGCCTAATCCACAGAGTTGTATTTGTACTTAAATTGTTAGGCCATTCTAATATAATACGAATTGTCGAAATTATTCATGTACGAAGACAACATACCTCTGAATACAAGAAAATTACATAATAAATAACGATTCGCAAAGCCGGATTTTAGGCTTAAAGTCTATTCTTTAATGTTACCTTTATGATTAAATTTCATTTTGAGATTTTATGCCTGGTTACAACCAATTTCTTTCTGCCTGTCTTTGCCTATCTCAGTATATAATGTTATGCCTACTTAATCCTTTTGTCATTCTTTTGTCGGATTTCTGCTACATTTTCATGATAAACAAACTTGAATTCAAGTTTAACAAGCATTTACTTCTTTCACACAGTTTATTCGTTTTTATTGTATATTATGGTTGTCATTAGTAGTAGTAATAGTAGCGTGATGGAGGTAGTAATATTATTATTGCATTCTATCCAATGACACGAAGTTTCTGTACAGGTATGTGTCTCATGTTTCATGCTTATTAACGCGGGATTCCAGAAATATTGTTATTATTATTATTTTCAAATTACTTTCCAAACTTCTGCACATTTTAATTCGTATTAGATCTTCCGCCTCTTTACTTGGATTTTAAGTTTACCGGCAATTCGGAATCGCGTAGCGTAAGATTTTGGTAGAGTAGAAAAATGCTATTTAAAAGGTCAGAAGAGGACAAATTGCTGGAGTAGGTAGTAAGTCCGGTTGAGGAATTTAGTTCAGCTGCTGCATCCAGTGTTATAAAAGCCTTGATGAACATTTTTCTTAAAACTGCAAAGTCATCCATTCATCCCCGTTCCTTCCCCCCCCCCCCCCACATGCTTCGATAAGACTCACTCAGTCACTCACAAGACAGAACTTTGTAACCTCGTTATTTGCTATACGACCAAGGCAAGACACATGTGTGTGTGTACATATATTAGCTTTCTGTTGCAAAAACGTTAAACAAGATCTTTAGTTATTTTAAACAAAATTCACTGAACTAATCAGTACCTTTCTAAGGTACGGAAGTTTATCTTTAATAAAGGGATAGAACGTAGGTTTTGAATAAATTTATTTAGTTTTCCGTGCACTTTAAATGTGCAAAGATGTGAACTAACGGGTGTTTACAAAGTCCAATGTATTTATAAAAGCTTTTACTAACCTTAGAAAAGAGATATATAATTGATGGAGCGGGATACAAACAAGAGTTGCCACCTTTTTGTTCAATGACATCGGTAAACATACAGGGGGTTCCAACTTCGAGTCAAAAATTTACTTCGTAGAATGGTAAATTAATATTTTACGGTAATTCATAAACAAAGGATGTTTTTGGATTTCTATTCTTTTCAACATAATAAATATTGGGATATTAATATGATACAATTGGGTTAACAGTGTTGTCAACCTGGTATAAAGTTTATTTTTAAAATATCATTACTTCGGTTTATTAGATATACATGGTTTAAATAAATGATACATCGGGTTTTAAAGTCATATATTTCCAAAACTATGAATACAAGAGGTTTGTGCTAGTCATGAAACGAAATTAACATACCAGAAAATGTTATCGTATTTGTAACGTTTCCGCTTGCCGACAGATAGCAACACAGGCGTAACTTCCAAAATGGCGTCTATGCAGCAGAAAGCATTCATTCTGTTTTGGAATTTGAGAAGTTTTATTTTTCCGTTGTGACTTTACAGCGTGCATTCCGGAGACAGTTTTCAACTGCACCTGCCAGATTACCAAAGCATTCTGCGATTGTATGAACAGTTTAAGGAAACTGGTTACTCGTGTTAAGTTAAAAGAGGAATACTGAACCTGAACGAGAAACTTCCACGCAGCTGGCTGAAGACTTAGCGCTGTTCCCATAGCCTCCTAAATCACCCGATCTAAAGGTTTGTGATTTTTTTTTCTCCTTTGGGGGCACGTGAAAGACGCAGTGTACGTGCTACCACTACCAGCAACATTGATTGAGATCCAGGATCGCATTACAGCTGCATTTAGGACCATTAATAGGGATATGCTAAGGCGCGTGTGGAGGTGAACTAAACTACATCATAGATGTGTGTCGTGTGATGAAAGAAACCAACATCGAACTTTTGAATAGTTTCACTTTATTTTCATGAATAATTTATTTTTATATTTGTTATACATTTTTTGTACAGATCTTTAAACGAGATGAATCATTTATAATTACCCTGTACTATTTGATATCCTTTAGTGATAAATATATTTTGTGTAAGAGTACAGGATGTAGTATTGAAAATTCAGAATATTTAATTTTGACCTTTCACCACGTATAATAACGTTCGTTTAAGTGGAAAGGTACTTATAAATTAGGCTCAGAATCAAATATATTTCCTAAGTGAATTCTATGTTCAGTTTAAGTGCTCATCTCAATTCAAGATCTGAGTTGGGTTGGGAATGATATTGTTGTTGTTAATATACATAAAAGTTAACTTATTAGTTAGTTAAACGGATATGTGAACTGAAATTAGTTCATTTATAATTCTGTTCAGTTAAATTTAAGCCAACATTTGCATACTGGAAAAAATAACTGTTAATTCGGAACTTTCCAGTGTCCTAGGATAGTGTTGTAAATAGAAAAAAAAAGTTAATTTTTTCAAAGTAAAAATGTTTAATAATGGTAACGTCTCTTTAAGCAAGAACTACTTTTAAATAGATAATTAATAAGAAATATAAATTAAACCTTAGATATTGAAAGATTACAAACATGTTTTGGTATATGTGAAATATTCCGGGTTGCCCAGTTCTCAGGTGTTGCCAACTTTTTTTTTTAATTCTTCCATACTGTATCTGCTCCAAACTTAGCTTAATCATCATTCATAACAGAAGAAAGTTTTGGGTGTCCCCGATCTCAAGCATCTCAGTTGTCAGCGTTGCCAGCCGATTTTAATATTCAACGTATAGGCTAAACATGCCTTTACTAATACAAATGTGCACGTGTGCATTGGTTTACACCAAATTTGACATGTGCATTAGGTACTGGGTCAGTTCATATGGGTACGTCCGGTGCCGCAGTTGTTATTGTTGCCAACCAATTTCAGAAAATAAAATTTTTAATTGTTTCCATATCATTGAATGTATCAGGACCAAACTTTGTATTTACGTGCTGGGACGCATCATAGAGGTACTTCAGGTCCCACAGTTGAAAATATTGACAATTTAAAAAAAAATAATTATTTACTACTTCCATACAGTTCGATGTATTCGCACCAAACTGAATGTACATAATCGACAAAATCGAAACATAATGTGGTTGTTCCCTGTACCCAAGCACCCAATAGTTAGCGTTGCCACCCAATTTTCAAATTAAAATTTTCAAATGGCATCATACTGTTATGTTCCGATAGCTATAACTATACTTTCAGAAAAACACGAGGGAAAACGCGAAACGTGGCTACATTATAATTTGAAATAATACTTCTCAGAGTCCTATTAGAACAGACTCATTAGAAGACCTATTATGTAGTTGTTTGTTTACAAGAGTATCCGTTTAGGATTTATATAACTTTTAAAAAAAATGCATATAACATAAAATATTTTTTTATTATACTATCTGTATATATATTTCCACAGTATGGGACAAGGCTTGAAGCCCGGAGCATGAGGGGAAAATGCCCTCGAGTTTTTCTAGTGAAAAAGAACGTACTAGTAAACGCAAACATATATCTCTGCCCTTGAATAGAAGCAGGATAGATAGAAACATATATCCCGGGAATTTGAGCTACAAATAATTGATTTTTGCTGGCGGTAATTATGATCAAAAATAGATATATTTCTTGAATAATTCTGTAATTAGAAAATAACATATTGCAAATACGGGATGAGAGTATATTTTTGTAAGAATTCAGTTTACAGTAAAGATGTCTTCGAGGTTGTATTATTTCTAGGAACTTAACTTCTTCCTATAATTAAAAATATGTCTTCAGATCCCTGGAAGTTTATTAGTATTTTATTACAAACTGTATCAAATAACTTAATCCATATGCCCTTAGTTAATTCCTTATGTTTGTCAGGGAGAAGATATAGGAAGCATAGGAATGTGGCAGTAAATGCATAAATAATTGCATCATTTGTGTTGTAAGGCTGCAAAAAAAAAAAAAAAAAGCAATAGTAAATTGGGATGAACGTGTGAGGACTTTAACCTGAGTGAGTGAGTAATCCTGCTGCTTACATCGATTATCTACAGCGTAAAGCATTAAATACTTGCTATCTGAGAAAAAATGAAAGAACATGAAAAAGAACCATGTATTTATTTTAAAAAGCATCACAAAAGTTTTTTTTTTACAAGTTTTAAAAGTTTTTTTTCTAGGGTGACCATCACTTTTCTGTGAAAAATCAACAGCACAATGGTGTTAATTTAGATAATTCAACACAACTGATGTGTTATCATTTCTAACAACATGGTTAAGGGTGTCATACTAGCGCTATCACAGTGCTGAATCAACATTGACAACACATCCATTGTGCTGAACCAATGAAATCAACACAATCTGTTGCGTTGATTTAACACAGAAATCTGGTGATCATTCTGGGACACCAAATAGTGTTAACATAGTGATTTTTTTTTAGTGTAGAGTCAACTTTAAGATCAGAATACAACAGCTAATAAGAATCAGTTTGTGCCGTATAATCAATGTACACAATCGGAATTGAGTAAATTCCACAGTCAATGAAAATGAATTGAAGTTTTTAGACCTAAAACTAGGACATAATAAAGCAGCAAGTCCGTATGCTACCAATCCATGAAAAAAATTATATTTTCTTTTCGAATTATTTTATCCGTTAAAATATATTAATAAACACGCAGACATACTGACTTAATATTTTCTAACCAAGTTAATTCAACCAAAACCTTTAACTGAAATCTTAAAATTGAATAGCGTGCGTCTATTTTCTTCTCGAAAATAATTTTCGTTTCTATATTTACGAAGACTTTTCTGCGTGTTTGCTTGAGAACTTTTCTTTCTAATGCATCCCAGAACTTTTTTTTTACTCTAAAAAGTATTATGTTATAGAGTTAAAAAAAAGAATAAACTTCAATAAACCAAAAAGGGATGAGATTCGAGCTACAACATTATTACCTCGCAATATTATTACTTCTATTTCTTTCTTAAAACTGAATCAACTTGGCTCTCGGATTAACTAGTAATATGATACGATATTTCCCTCCTAGTAACATACATACACTTAATTAACAGGCTTATCTGTTGTCAAGAACAAACAGAATTCTTGTATATAGCGAAGATGAGATCAAGAGAGATTTCTCCGCTTCCCTCCCTCTCTCTCTCTCTCTCTCTCTCTCTCTCTCTCTCTTCCTCTCCTTGTGCTAAGAGAAAAGAAGAAATAAAAGATTTTAGCAGTAGACAGAACAAAAGCGTATCGAGCTGATGCGCGGACAGCTTTCAATAACACCTGTTGAGATTTCTGCCTCTCTTCATTTTCGGTTCGTCGCTTTTTCGTAGAAATTTCTCTCGTGCAATCGGGATAAAGGGAAAACAACAGAAAGATAATAATTAAAGGAAATATCTTTCCTTCTTCTCATTTCCTACTATCAAGATTCGGAGAACCCTTTCCGTTGCATACGGACTTTTTAACATGTTTATTATACGCAGATTTCAACCCTGTGATACTGACTAGAATTTCCCAGGCGTTTCTGTCAGTCAACATGGGTAAACCATGTAATTTATCTACACTGTAAAAAAGCAATAGTGGGAGCGGGGATAGAATCCCGGTTGTGCCAGTGATAGTCTTAGGTTGATATAGGCATATGGATATACCGATATAGAATGGTTAATTATATGGAAAGGTTTTAGTGAATGCAATTAAATGAAGGAAAATATATGAATTGGAGAAAGATAAGAGTTTACATTTATTATTTTGAGGTTTAAAGAAGTTATTGACAATGATGTTGGTTTTGAAATGAATCAGAATTTTATTTAAATGAATTTTATGTTGACTGTTGTTTGAAAAATTATAATTTAATTAGGAATATTACTATTTTGAGGATTTGTATTGTTATGAAGGAACCAAAAGTTTTTATATAATATTGGTAAACGTAATTGTTATGTAATTTCAACTTGTTTGTTTTAGCTATGGGATTTTACAGTTGAGAACCTTGAAATAGAAGACGGAAGTAATGAATCGTTATATATAACAGAAAGGGAAGATTAATTGAGGACAATGCCGGAAGAAGGGCACATAGATCAAAAACGCATTTTCCGTAAACAGCTGGTCAAGATTTATATTCAATGTTACCAAGAAGGGTTTGAAATAATATTTATGTCACCAGTATAAAGAGCATAGAATCAGGTTCGAAAACTGTTAACTGATAGAATTCAAAGTTTTTATGGAAATATATTGAAAATTGTGAATGCATGTTATGTGCCTTTGTGAATGCATGTTATGTGCCCTTTTTCCCGTAATCAAAGATTTCGTGGTGATTAGGTTGAAGAAAGAAAGCACAAACAATTCTAAGCACAGTATTTAATACAAATGAACACTAAAAATGACAATAACAATAGCTTTGTTAAATTGTCTCAGCAAATATTTATTCTAATCTCTTCGTTCTTAAGACAAAGAAAATCAATCTGCAAGAACTAGTATGCCGCACCTAAAAATACCAAGGTTTTGGAAACCCAGTACACAGCCTAAACGGCTGGAGCTAAAAAAACGAAAATTGGTGTGACGCTACATCATCACTAGTAGATTAAGAAAATATTACAAAACGTTAAAAAAAGTCGCCATCTTGGATCCAAAATGGCCGTCAAATTGATTTTTTTTTTTATAGAATACACAGCCTAAACGTCTGGAGATAGGAAAGAAAAATGAAATTTGGTATGACGGTATATCATTACCAGTAAGTTACGAAAATATTACAAAACGTCTTGGATCCAAAATGGCCGACCCCAAAAATTCATTTTCAACACCGTTTGAGCTAGAAATACGAAATTTGGGATAAAAGAGCATTATCAAATGTAGTTTAGGAAAATATTACAACATTTTGAAAAAGTCACCATCTTGGATTCAAAATGGCCGCCCAAAACATTTTCAATCCCGTTTGAGCTAGAAATACGAAATTTGGTATAAATGTATAGTTCAAGAGTAGTTTAGGACAATATTATATTTTGAAAAAGTCACCACATTGGATTTAAAATGGCCGCCATAAAACATTTTAACACCGTTTGAGCTAGAAATACGAAATTTGGAGTAAAGGTGTATTATCAAGTGTAGTTTAGGAAAATATTACATTTTGAAAAAGTCGCCATCTCTGATTCAAAATGGCCGCCCCAAAACATTTTCAACATCGTTCTAGCTATGACGCTAATTTCTCCCATTCATTTTCAATCGAAAAGAATGTCTTTTTTCCGGTGGCGGGCTAATTCACTTGTTTTTGTGTGTGATCTGATTAGACCAAGGTTTCTGTCGCACTGTGTAAATGATTGGCCTGTGACGGAAAACATGTGAAGAAGTTTTACATAAAACACATAGCTGAACCATGAACAAAACTTGATCATTGTCGAATTGAGGTTTTGTCCGCCAGTAGGGTCCGGAACCAAGACGACATTTTTCACTTGCGGAAACTTTTATACATATTTCTTTCTACCAAGCTAACGAATAGAGATATTGACTTGCAATTTGCAGGCCATGTAGAAAAGAACATGGCGGGTCGTTTAAAGCGATTACCGGAAAAAGGGCACATAGGTCTATGTGTCCGTCTTCCGGCAAATATCCTCAATTTTGGGAACATTGAGTTTTGAGTTGTGTAGTTTGTTAGAAATGTTAGGAAATTAACGA
Source organism: Lepisma saccharinum (assembly GCA_022664845.1). Classification (NCBI taxonomy): domain Eukaryota; kingdom Metazoa; phylum Arthropoda; class Insecta; order Zygentoma; family Lepismatidae; genus Lepisma; species Lepisma saccharinum. The sequence goes on along the minus strand of JAGDQP010007469.1, from coordinate 54,846 downwards.
GGAAATACAAAAGATCATGAATGTATAATTAACAATGTTACTTGAGAACGTATGTCAGGGTTTTGTAGAGAGTTCCAATTTGATTTGTATAAATTGATTGATTTTGCCTTCGTGGCTATAACAAAGTTTTATTTACTCCGTTCTTATCTAGATGTGGCAGAGTTACAGCGCCGAAAGGCTCTATTGGCTCTTGTCCATTAAGTAGCTTGTCCCGATGAGAGATTTTTATGAAGGGGAAAGCAAGTAGTCTCCACTGTGGTCGTCAGAAGGAAAGATTTACTAATATAGACTTGGAGCAGTTACATTCTCTTCTCCTCGGGATAAGTTTTTAGTCAGGTTATTGCTTCGTATCGTTATAGAGAAATCTACGGCTTCTAGTTTTAGATATCCTGAGATGTTTTATGAAGAGGAAAACTACATGAGCTATCTGGCAATCCAATATTAAAGAATATATTAAGGACGTTTCATGCAAAAGTCAGTTGTGTTATCGGAAGACATTTTGGACAAAATGTGTACGATAAAAATATAAAAAGAAAAAAGAAGGCTTGAAAATTCACTTTTGGAAGGACATGATACACCCCCGGGACTCTTTTTTTTTTTTTTTGCACAAAACTAAGACACTTTTAGAGATGTGTACACGAAATGCATGTTTTATAGTGTAGAATAGTTGCATATTCATTTGGCTAGAAGACATGCTTGCTCAAGAACGCCATCAAGCATAAGTGTAGACTTACAGTTTATTTATATAAATAATAATGAGCAATTCAACGAATATGTCATATCCGATGGTAAAATCTGAAACCTACTGTGGATTTATTTTAATTAGTGCAATCGATTCTTGGAAGGTATAGGATTCATGTTTGCATAAAGAAATTTAAAAAAGTCATTAGCACAAATGCGTAATTAGCTTCCGTTTCCTGGTTACTTAAAAATCACAAAAATAGCTACAATTTTACCTCATTTTAACAGTGAATTATTCAGCTAAAAATGTAGGAATTTTAAATTAAAAGAAAATAATGAATTAAACTTCGTTCTTTTCTATATTGACATGTACTATTGATTTGTTTCTTAATAACCGTCCTTACTCCCTAGCAAACATTATAAAAATCGATTACATAATTATGTCAGTACGTGATGCTCCACATATAAAAAGTACTATACACTGCATAATACTTGATGAAAATATTTTGTAAATAGCTTTTGTATGGTGCGTTAGAATCAAATGCTGAACAAAAAAGTATTTGAATCATTTTCCTAATCATAATTGTGTAAATTATTAACATAGTATGGTCAGTGCGTGACGTTCTCCGATTATGATGAGGTGCGACTTTCAATGTACTATACGGAAAGTACTGTACACAGCAGAATATTTGGTAAAAAGTAAAGTTCTTTCGTGTGGTGCATTAGAGTCAAATGCTGAACAAAAAGTATTTCAAACGTTTTTCCTATAATCACAATAAATTTTGTGTACAATATTACCGAGCAATACCATGCATGAGAAACATACTTCATGCATCAGAAACATTCAGAATATACTTTTTGGTTGTAATTGCGGTATATCCCCGAGAAGTTCAAAAATGCAAATTAGATATATGATATGATAGTAGAAATATTGGGATCGCGTTCTCGATTAAATAACACGTATACATTACAAATACTATGTATTAGGTATATAATATTAATGTTGCCGTCACGCACTGACATTTTTACAACCCGCACATAACTTTGATATAAATTTCACCAAACACTCTGAAAGTACGGGCCCAACAAGACTATCTAATGTACTACTTAATAGTGGAATGTTTGAAGTTTCATTTTCATAAAAACAATATCAGGTTGTAGCCAGTAGTAGCATATAGGAAGAGAAAAAGAGCCTAACATATTGACATGATCATGCAATCGAGTTTAAATTATAATATTTGCCAGGCCGTAAACAAGACTAGAAGGAAATAGATCATTCATTTATATATATGTATATATTTTAAGTTTTGCATTCCAACATTTTTAGTTGTGTAGCTCATAATTAAAATTTGTAAAATCGTAGTTTTTTCTCAACTTGTTAAATAACCCAACAACAGAAGCTCGCTGTGCATTTGTACGAATACTTATTGAAGTATTTTTTAGTAAACGCACATCGTATACCCAGGGCTCCAACTTGTATTTTTGCAAGGGGAGAAATATCAGATTTTGTCGCCCTCCTTCGAAGGAGCCAAAAATGTACAACGTCACCTTCTCATCTTTATTTGCCGCTTCCAGTACGGTGCTTGGGGGCGTGATTCTCCCAGATTCTCCTGTGGAGGATGTCACCCCTAAATTCTCGAGCGTACCCTGAATTTGAAAATGTTTACGGTGAAAAAACGATAGAAACTGTAAAACTGCACTTACACCCTCCAATTTTTACTTTATATCGCCAAACTGAAAATGTTGGTGGAATCCCTGGGAGGCACGTGCGCCCTCTGCTCTCCCTTACTTGCGGCTCTGGATACCTTCCAAGAACTGATTGCACTAATCTACAAAATTTTCACTGTGTGTCTGACTTTTTACTACAGGGCTTCACTTATTCATAGAATCGCTCTATGGTTTTAAAATTTCTAACTTTTGAAACACAATAATTTTGGCCACGTATATTTTATAGTGATATCTACAATCTTTAACTGAGTCTGTTAGTTTATTTCTATCAGAATGTACAAAAATAAACCAATAATTACAAGGTAAAATAATCTAATAATTCACATATATCAGTGCGTGACGCTGTGTTTTTTCCTCCTATACGCTCATTATATTTATACATTATGGAATTTTTTAAATAGAAATTAAACTTAACACATTCATCTTGAATGTGTTTTTTCTATATTTTTTTTTTGGGGGGGGCATAGTTTCAGAGATTTTGGGAGAAATTATGTGACAGTGTAAGTGTGGGTTATAAAAATGTCAGTCACAGTCATATTCAATCCCCTACCGGATGAGGCTTCTCCCGAAGGGAGGAATTGGTCTACTGCTCGCACGCTGACCAGACGTGCTGGGAGAGGAGAACCGACGCTCTCAACTTTCGTCGACACTGTTCTTTTATTCACAGCAGGGTGAATTGCATCACGATTATGGGTGGGCACCGTTCCAGACCCTCTCGATTTGGAAAAATATCTTGGCAGAGCCTGGAATCGAACCCGGGACCACACGATTAGCAGTCAGCGACGGTAACACTTCACCGACGGAGCGAGAGAGTGTCCCATTTTCCAATAGGAGGTTACTAAATCAAAACAATCATACTAAAACTTTAACATTAATCTACTTCATAAACATCACGAAAGAAATGGCTTCAAAATAGGCTTCTTAGCTGCTAGTAAAAGTTCATATGAGGTACCCATTTTCAAACTGGTTCTTGTCCATAAAATTTTTGAAATTGAGATATTAGCATTGTTGAGTTCATTTAATCATTTTCTAATACATTAGTAAGATTTTGCGATTCCAAACCGTCTTCAAAATCATTTAATTACCGTAAAAAAATAAAAGATAGAATCATACTTAACAGTACAGGTTGTATATATTTTTATCTTTTACTTTTCCTTTTCCTTTCTTTTCTTTTTTTCAAGAAGGTAAAATATTGGTAAACTAATTCTTTCCAACTTCGTACAATATTCGTAGCTGTACATTTGCTCTAGTTTTGAAAAAATAAAAAGTGTATAACAAGTGTTTGTCATTTCATAACATTTATAGCGCTTGGACGTCACTTGTCTGAAAATAGTTTCAAGTTCTGCCAGATACAAATGTTCCTATTTTCTATCTAATCTTGATCGAAACATCTAGGGGGAAGAAATTTATCCCTGGCAGGGACGGAAAATAAATTTGTCAGGGTGGGAAACTTATTTGCCAGGGGAGGGGGGAATCCCGTGCATTCCCCCGTTAATTCGCCCACTGGTATTCTTATTGATTACGTGTTCTTTCACCGGGGATGTATACTTCAATGTCTCATGTATCAAACGGTGTGCTGAAATAGCCTTTTTTTGAAATTATAAGAGAAGTTATAAGGCAATTTAAGTGCGTGGACGCGTGGAATCGCTCAATAATAATAATAATAATAATAACAGAAGGTGACCTATTAAAATCCTATACGGAACTCCATCTGTGTGTTGAATTACGACTATTTGCTCAAACATGATTATCCGAGCACAAGGATGTCGGGATTTTTGTGAAGCACTTACAGTACTTATCGGCTTGTTACTTAATAATAACCCCATGTATAGGGTGAGTCAAAAGTCAAAATAAGGAACAACTTATAGACATTGAAAAACTAAATTCGTCAACGAAATTCTCGTGGAAATTTAGTCGAAAATCATGTTCCAGGTGACCCCTTTTGGTTTAAAGACAAGTCCGAGATGGCTACCTCCAAGATTGCCAATAAACGCCATTATACGGCCAAAACGTTCTTCCGTACCCATGTAAATATTATGCAAAGTTCAGATTTGTACCTCATTTGATTCAGAATATAGAGTAATCAGGGTGGTTCTTACTTTTGACTCCTCCTGTACATGGGATATGATTGCCAGACAAGCCATATTTATAATAACTAGTGTCAGTGCTCCACTAACATCCCGACATCGTTGTGCCTGAGTAATCAGGTTTTGAACAACACATTGTAATTCAACACAGATGGATTGTGGTGCCTAGCGGATTTTAAAATAAAGTACTCTGTATAAACATGGATCAGTTAAGAAGAATAGCTAAAATAAGATATAATGTGGGTGGCAACTTCCGTGGTCATTAAAATGTTCCTGTAAATTTTTTTAATTACGAATAGCAAATAGAAAATATAATGATTTAATTTTTTGTGATGTCGGCTCCTCCTTGCTATATTAAACAGCAATGTTAACAACTCAAATACAAAAGCAATGCTTGAATTACTATCGAGAGCAAGAAAGAACACAGAGATTGCTGGCACGTACTTCTTGTAAACCTGTTTTAACAATGATGTTCACACCCAAAAGTCAATATCACTCATTCGTTATACAAATAACGCTGCGAGCTTTCACACTGTAAAACAAAATAATTTTCATTACATCTGCAATAATTGATATACAGAGAGAAAGAGAAGAAAAAAATACAGGGTGAAAGTGAATAATCTCACCTTTCGCTTTTCAAGAACTTCTTCCTCCTCTGATTAATGATACGTTACTTCATTAAAAATAAAAATACTGCACAGTGACATCTATTGGAAGATCCGTAAAGCTCTCACGTTACAGTTCTCATTGCTAAGGATATCATGCCATGGTTCTCTCACAGTTTTTGTGAAGATCTTTCATTGTTTTTAGGTATTCACAAGCGACACTTCAACAGGCAGAGTTATCTTGAGATGAAATCAAAACAGATGTTTGAAAACAATCTCAGAAGAGAGATGGAAAACCTATTCAATGCGTGAAAGTTACTGATGTTTGGGTGTGAGAAACAAAATATCTCACGTACAAGGCAGCGAGCAAAATGCAATTCTCGGTATCACTAGATTGGTGCTGTCACCTTCTGAAATGCAGCATGTAACGTGTCACGTGATATCCTGTGTAAAACATAGTTTAAAATGAGCTGATGGAACTTTATTGTTTTGTATAGTTTTGAGTTTCCTTGGAACTTATTTATACCGGTTTCACAGCAGCTGAATACTTCGGACTGCCACTAGCACTAACTTGATTAGTTTCATTGCACAAGGAATGGAAGAAAAGGACCCTGGGTTCAAATAAACAGTATTTTCGCTGAAGGTACGAGAACGGTTTCGCTGAGAAAACCAGCTTGCTTTTATATAAGGTGTTTTCAAGGTAATAATCACAAATGACGTCATATGCAATAAATAGTTATGTACGATATTTCGGTTTAGCAAATCACCGTCAAAGTTTCATCCAGTAAACCATCTTTGAACAAAGTCTTGGGATTTGAAGACCTGTGCTGTCTGCTGGGCAATGTCACTTATTTAACAAATTGAATTTTTACATGGGGGAATTTCCCTCTCCATTCTGCACTCCCTCAAATGCAATTCTTGGTAAGAACTTCATTTGTGATTTGCTAAGCCGACGCGTTTTGGGTCTTGTGTCATTTCTTGTTGAGGTATTACTCCATTCGTGACGGTACTTCTAGTTCCAAAAGGTAGCAACCACTGACTGAGTGGAATGGAATAGTCCATTTTAGTGGTTAGTGCAGCGTTCGATTTGCCGGGGGGATGCAGGGGATTTTCCCTGGTTCGTGAGGATTTTATCCCCGGTCGCTGATACTGAATATCACCTCAACCAGGGATAAAATCTTTGTATTTCTACACAAACAGCTCGTATGTTGGAACTTACCATCAACCAGTAGTCTTACCATCAAACCCCTCCCCTTCGTAATTTATAACAAATCGAACACTGGGTTAGTGATAGCATGTTGGTCTATGGTCGCTATTTGGGAATTAAATGTGAGCATGGTGTGGATGCCACGTTAATAGTACATCTCACAGCCTTAAAGACTGGATGCTCGATTAGTGTCTAGAATCCAACAACTGCTGAAGCCAAGGAGAGTACCTGGAAGCCAGTAAAGGGTTTCCTGCACCAGTTTTGAAGCACTCGCACACGATAGGGGATTGTGTTACACCGCCGATACGAACCATTCCTACTGAGGTACAACTGGATACATTTGCAATGGATGAAGAATCCAAAAATATATATTACTCTATTGTTTCTAAAATAGTACCACCTTATCTCAGTTCAAAACTTCCCCTTATTAGAAATTTGCATATTTCATTTTAAAAGTCGTAAAATCGGAAGATGTCGAGAGAGTAACATTTTAAAAATATTTTCGATTTCGGAAGAATAGTGGAAGTTCACGGAGGAATAAGGAACGCTCGATCCATCACTTTCAACCCTCCTAGCATTTTGTATCATATTTACTATAGTTTTCCTTTGTCCACGAAGATTACAAGGTCTGTTCGTTTCGAGATTTCTATCTCCTGCTGCTTCCTTCTGCTAGATATAGATCCAATTCTTGTGAGATTTCATTTTTTTTTCCCTTATCTCATTCTTTGTATTCTAGCTGTTCTTTTCTTCCGTTTTCTTTTAAAATCTCATTTCTATAAGGCTTTTTGTTGTGTAGGTTTCGGATAAGCATTTGCTCAAGATGGAAGTTCCCAATACGCACAATACCGTGGCGACTACCTTCATCAAATACTATGTAGAATTTGAGTTTCCTTTCTTTTTTCTCAGCTTCATGGATGAGAGCATGTTTGATGAGGCTGAAGATTGCTTGTTTTTGCTTTTCTTACTTAGTATACACTCAAAATGAGTTCTGTTTAGAAGGAATAAAATGTTTTGTTTTTGCTGTCTTGCATGACAATTGATTTGACTCCAACTTATGGTGGAAAAGACTATCTTCTAATGTCGTTTAATTCTAAAAGGACTTACTGAAGTTATGATTATTAAGTGCTAACAAGGGATACTGGGAATCAAGAAAGGAAAACGCAGAATTAAACAACAAAATGACAGTGGAAAATTAGGTGCCAGAAGAGAGATAACCAACATTAAAATGTTTGGAAAGACAAAATGTTTTCTATATAAGAACACCATAATTTAATCAACACCATTAAGTAAAAAATAACGATAAAATGTATTTTCTTATAAAAATGAAATGAAAGTGTAGAAGTGAAATAAATTCACTGTTGGAGGGGACATGCAGATATAAGGGATGCTTCTTGCAATGGACAAATGTGGAATAGAACAAGCCTAATAAAAAGTTCAATTGTTCGATTGTAGTTGTTAAGGATTAAAACAAAATCAACACGTAGGGGAAGTTACAGATTTATACTAAGATATACCTTCGATCTTGGATAAATGTTTATAATCTGGAAATATTTAGTTGAGATTTAAAAGTGACATGTAGCTACATTCTTAGCACGAACAGTCAAGGTTTTATGGAGAGTATTACCAATAAGCAGAATTGAACTGACTCATGGCCTTTGTCGCTCAGGCCGGAATAGGGTAAGGGAAGGAGTCAGCCAGGGTGTAAGTGTCAGCCAAAAAAAAAAAATCAAATCACCAGGAATAGACAACATCCGAGCCGAATTAATTCAAGCGGGGGGAACTGCCCTAGTCAGGAACTACATAAATTTATAAGTCCTATATGGAGAAAGGAGGAGCTTTCAAAGGAACGGAAACCCTCAGTAATAAAGGCGATAAATCTGATCGTAATAATTACAGCGGAATCTCTTTACTTCCAACATGTTGCAAGGTGTATACAACTGTTGCAAGGTTGCAACAGTGTATATCCTGCTAACACGCCTAAATGGATATGTAGATGAAATAACTGAAATTTTAATTTAATTTTAAGGCCTTTAGGCAACTTTGACTCAGACCTGATGGATGATGATGATGGAATAATTAGTTGAATGGAGAAAGTGTAAGGAAACGGGAGAGCCCCGAGAAAACCCACGTACATGGTGTTTTTCCACCATAAAGTCCACATGGTACGAGCAGAGTTTGAATCGATGACCCCAAGCGCCAGAGGTGAGCGCTCTACCCACTGAGCCACTACGCCCCGTGCAATAACTAGAGATCACCAACGTGGATTTCGTCTTGAGACAAATATCACAGAAGAAATGGGAAAACAACGGGACTGTTAACCAGTTGTTTCTTGATTTTAAGAAAGCATATCAGGATTCTATCAAAAGATAAAATTTATACAGTATCCTGTACGATTTGGAGTTCCGCCAAAGCTTAATCAGCTAGTGAGAATGTGTTTGAGCGACCACATAAGCAGATACATATAGGTAATAATATGTCAAATAGTTTAGACAGACTATTTGCAGTCAAATAGATTTGCAGTCGATTGAAACAAGGTTGTGCGTTATCACCAATGATGTTTAACTCTAAGTTATAATTTGAGATTGTAAACATAAAAAGGACAAAAAGGGGTTAAAATTGAATATCTTGTAGCAACTATTGTAGATTTAATAGCGGACGATATAGCTACACTACGGAACAATGATGTCTTAGTAGAAATCTGCGATGAGACAGATACAGACCCGCAGCCAAGGCGGGCTTCAAATTTTTCCTAGCTTCATACCAATATTTTGCATACATGTATGAAAATTGAAGGTCAAGCATATGCTTGGTAAAATTTTAATAATTTTGAAAAATGCTAGTAAATGTAATTATTGGTAAAAATGTGTATTTTTTTAGAGAATATCTTATAGTGTTCCATGATTTTCGGATCGATATATCTTTATAGCGCTTTATACATAGCTTTAGAAGTACTTTTCTATAGCAAATTTCAGAAAAGGTGTCTTTGACGACCCTTTATAAAGTTGCAAACTCATTTTGGAAGTTTCTTATGCGAGAAATATTACAAAATAATATTCAAACGTAAATTAACGTCTTCTGATAATAAAAGGGCATTGTTAGACGTATCGGGTGCGGTTTGAAAGGTCCATGCCAATTTTTATGAAATAGAGAAGAAATTAGATGTGTTTGCGTCACCTGAAGTTAGTTTCATTTAAAAGAGACTATTATTTTGATAAATAAAAATATAGTTAACACAGCAAAACTCTCTGGGAACATTAAGTAGATTTATGCCTGGGACAAACAACTGATACTCCCACAAAACTCGGTAGCCTTCTCCTCAAATTATAAGGATGGGTTAACATATAAAACACAAAAACACCTTAGGCACCATGGAGGTTGCTCAACACCTTACAAAAAATACACAAGAAGTTTAAGAAAATAAAAAATAAAAGAACTGCTGTAATGTTGTAAGATTGGGTCATAGTAAAGGAATCAACTTATGCGATCTAATAAATAATATACTTAACCAACCGTGACCGAAGAAATATCCAAGGGTAGTATCTAAAGTGTAGCCGTCGTTGACTACCAATATTTTACTTAGCATTTGAAATAACGTATTACAATACTCAAATCTAATTCAGGTTTATTATAACAGTATAGCATGACTCAAGTATTACAACTATACCAAACCGTAAGTCCTGTCGCATCAGGGTAAATGTCAAAATACCTGAAATTGTACAATACATATACAATATATGATATGGAAAGTATATTTGTATATACTTAGTTTGTACTGCATTAATTACAACTGTCCAAATATGAAGTAGAGTAGTAATTAGAAAATAATCTGTCATCTCTTACATTTGTATTATCTGTACACGCTATAACAATGACAATATCTTTTTGACACAGAAAACAAAAAAGCACAAATCAGCTGATCGGAGATCACTGTTGCCAGCTCAAATCTGTAGTAGCTAGTAATCAAGTATATAAATCGTAACATAAAAAGTCACTAGTACACATCATAGCAAGAACAAAATTCCACACAGCTTGCAGAAACAAACAGTGCAAAAAAGATTCTCCACCTACATCTGTGTATTTAGTTCAGTCGTAGCTAGGAGAAATAGAAACATGGAGAAAAATAAACCGACCTGGAAGAACCTGCCGACAAAAGAGGTAGCAGATTTATGACTTGCTACGCTTAACAAAAAAAAAAAAAAAATGACAAACACAATGTAACCAAATTTATTTTTAAAAACATTGTGGTTAAGGACATTTCCGAAAGTTTTTCGCATGATAAACACGAGAAAATGAAATCTCCTTTTTATGATATTTTTTTAAAAAAATGCTGGGTCAAAGGAAAGAATCCACCAATAGCAAAACTATGCACTGATTCAATTCGTAAAGAAATGAAAGAACCATATAACAAAGATACAAAAGTAAACTTTCATCTAATAATATCGATATAATATTTGGCTTGTGAGAGACAAACGGACAAACGCCATAATGCGGAATCCAAAATATCGTTGAGTTAGATAGAAACCTAGAAGCAGTTGAGCTTTTTAGAGAAAGCTCATTGGGGTCCAGAGTTATTCATTAGTCGCAAAGTCCTTTTAGGTGCAGAAGTTACACAAGTAGTTTCCACTGAACATACAACACATAACACTCCAAATATAAGAATATTCCTACGCACAAGTTAAAGGAAGTGCTGATTGAATTCCAAGGATGCGGTTTATGATCCCCAAATTATTAGACTATTTAAGAAGTAGATTGATCCAAATCACATGTTGGTTTGGCAACCGAAATTGTAGGCTAGTATCGAAACTGACACTGGGCTGGTTGTCTCGATTTAAATAGAGAAATACATAGATTACGAGCGGGTGCTGATAAGTCCTTAGCTTTGCCTCTTTCCGATTTTAATAATTATTTTTTGTTTGAAAACGTTTCTAGATGTTTGTTACCAAAAACCAAATCAATGCAGTTTAAGCCATCTAAAAAAATCTCTAGGTTAGGTGTCAAACCATGCATTTACAGCGACAATTGCTTAAGAAATGTTGGTGATTTTTTGTCCCTTCTTTAAATTTGGGAATAGGTGGTAGTCTGATGGAGCCAGTCAGTTGAATAGGGTGGATGATTCAAGGGCCCTAACGTAGCCAATTTTTGTATTGTAACATTGCTTTTGTGAGGTGATGCGTTGTCGTGGACAACTTTTCACGGCGTTTTTCTACAGGTCTGACTGAAGCCCGTCCAGTAATAAAGCATAGTAACCCCGGTAATGGCGTGACTTTGTTGTAGGTAATCAATACAGATTACACCATTCTTATTCCAAAAACACTGGCAAGAACATTTGCACTTGATTTTTGAACATCAAATTTTTTGGCCTCGGTGAACCACTGTGACGCCATTCTTTTGATTAGTCTTTTGTCTCTGAATCATATAAATAGATCCAGGTTTCATCCTCCGTACCTAACGTTTCCTGCTCAAAACGGCTCATAATGTCTCTGGAGGCAAGCACCCTTGCACGCTTTTGATCGGCATGTAAACATTTTGGCACCCATTTGGCCCACAATTTTATCATGTGAAGATGGTCACGAATAATGCCAACGCGTTCACTGGAGAGAAGTCTATGTCCTCTGCTATCTTTTTTGCAGAAATTCGTTGATATGCGAGAATCATTTCATGAACCTGTTCAATTGTTTAGGGCAGTAGCGACTCGTGGTTTGATTTGGTGGTAGTGCCAAAAGTTCAGAACCAAAATACTGAGGTTTCCCTGGTTTCAATCAAATGCCGGAATGGTACCTTCTGTAAGGCCAGAATCACTGCCTTTCCACATCGTGGCTTCTCCCCTGTCCCGGCCTGAACTTTAGATGCCTAAAAGCCATAAATAAATTTAAAGAAAAGAAAGCTATGCAAATCCAAATCAGTCCAACTGTTTACAAGAAAATGTGGAGCATAGATACATGGATAAAATGACATTTATTTATATACAAATTGGGGTGATTTCCTCATTCAACAAATACGATATGACTTTTTTATTCACATACTATTGTTTTGCATATAAGGATGCGTAAAGTGAAATCTAGTCTTTAAATAACATGGAACTCTCTGAAGGAGTTTTTCAGCGTCATGTGGACTATTTCTTGTAAGCTTGTAATCCAAAACTGTACCAGTAGTCCTTGTGCCAGACAAGTTGTTGGTATAAAGTGGGGAGACCAGATGAAACTTTCAGCACTTGTACATTGGCATGTATAGAGCACGAAAATACCTGATACACATTCCAAAAGGGTAGCTATCCAATATGGCGGCCATTCAAAATGGTGGCCGACGCTATTTATTAAAATCAATATATCTCGGCTACGAGTTATCAGATTTCGATCATTCTTTTTTTTTGAATGAAAGGTATGCTTATTGGTTACATTTATGTTTATTAGCAATATTTTCGTAAATCTAATAGTTTTTAAGTTAAATGTAAAGTTTCATTTTAGCCTAAAATATTTTCTTATTTAATACAGGTGTATTTAACCTTGAAACGACTGGTTTTAGATAAACCTATGTCCTTGCACAATGTACACTGTATAGCGTAACTTAGACTTTAATTTTGAAAAAGATCAATTAAATCCGACAAGTATAACCAGAGATATGGACAATTGTTTGAAAATTTCTGCAGTACGAGTTAGCATTATGGAGACACTAATGCGTGTAGAAGCTACATGAAGATTTGGTATAAAACAGAGGCACCAGTTGAAACTTTCAGTACTTTTACACTGGCACGTATAGAGCACGAAAATACGTGATAGATATTCCAAAAATGTAACTATCCAAGATGGCGGCCATTCAAAATGGTAGCTGTCATCAGTTTTCAATGGTACATATATCCGCATCGCATATCTCGTCTGTAAGTTATCCGATTTCGATGGTTACTTATTAAAATTAAAGATAATTTCTTTGAGTTCAATGAACAATATCTTCATAAATCTAATATTTTTTTCAGTTAAATATAAAAATGTGAATTTTAACCGAAATCATTTTTATTAAATTTTTGACTGGGCAGATTTTAGGTTTAGGCGAAAATTTATTTTCAAAAAAGGAGGCAAGACGAAATTTTATGCATACTATTTTCTTATTTAAATTTGCATAATGTTTTCTAAAATAAAAGTTAGAAAACTATTTTTAGATAAATAAATGCTTTTGCAAAAGACACTGCTTTTATTTGAAGAAAAGAGCAATAATACGCTAATTAATAATCTGAACCACAGCAATTACTGCGTATTTCTGTAACAACTGCAACGCAGGATGGCAAGTACAACAGTTCTGGTGCAAATGCTCCGGCGATCAAATTTATGCATAGCTTTCCCTCGCTGTCCTTTCTCCATTCATACTCTTCAGCCTCTGGTATACTTAAGAGTATTTTCCAAGTCTTCGTATCTAAATCCCTATCTGGAAATTTACGCGTTTCAATGTATTCTTGCATGATGGTGGTTAGCAGCAATCGACTTCACCCACCTTTGGATGTAAATAATTTCATCGCAGTTACTTGGCACTTCCAATTTATTATATTTTCTTGGAATACATGTCACAAGTAAATTTCCAAGTGTTTTGAATAACTCATCTGGAACAGTTCACTCGATTCCCATGCTTCTAAATGTTGTGACATTATGTTGTGCTGTTCCAGTAAACCTTTTAATCTTTCTTTGTCCTGCAAATGCATTTACACTGTCACAGCCTGACCTGAAGGAAATCTTATTACAGCTGGTGCCACTTCTTAATTCTGAGACACTTTGGCCAGTATAAAGTACTTTCAGTTAGTTTGTAACGCCTATCACAATGCGTTTACTTGCTTTAACCTGTTTGTACAGTACAACAGAAAAACATTTTTTTTATTAGTAGTGATTTCTAAGGTCCAGATTATCGGATATTATTGCCCTTTTCCTCAAATAAAAGTATATATTAAAAGAAGCGTCTTTTGAATTTAATTTTAACTTTAGGCAACTTTCGGTCAGACAGGATGGATGATGAGATGAATTGGTGTAATGAAGAAACTGGGAGGAAACAGAAGCCCGAGAAAAGCCACGCATACGGTGTTAATTCACAATAAAATCCATATAGCAGGAGCAGAGGTCGAACCGGCCACCCCTATCTGCAGAGGTGAGCGATAAACGATTAACCTACCGCGGCTCAGCAGCATTTTGAAATCAAATATTTATCTAAAAAATATCATTTCCTAATAAGACATAAGAAAATAATAAACATTTTTTGTTATTTTTTAATTTCACTTAATAACCCAAAACTAAATATACTTAAGTAAATATTAAATAAAATAATTTAGGTTAAAATGCACATTTTTAAATTTAAAAAAAATTGTTATATTTATGAAAATATTGCTCTTAATAAAAACTGAAGGCAAAGAAATGAACTTTCATTGAAAAAAAGGAACCATCGAAATCTCGTAACATTGAGAATTGGCGATAGCCACCGTTTTGAATGGTCGCCATTTTGAATAACTACCGTTTTGTGATGTCTATCACCCATTCATGCTCTTCATCGACAAGTGTTCAAGAGCTGCAAGTTCCCTGCATTTTATAGCAAAACATCATGTAGCTTCTACACGCATTAGTGCCTCCGTAATGTTACCTCGAATTGCAGAAATTTTCAGTCAATTGTCCATATCTCTGGTTAAACTTGTCGGATTTAATTTATCTTTTTTTTAATTAAAGCCTAAGTTACACGCTATATTTTGTGTGAGGACATAGGTTTATCTAAAACCAGTCGTTTCAAAGTTAAATATTAAATAAGAAAATATTTTAGACTAAAATGAAACTTTACATTTAACTGAAAAACTATTAGATTTACGAAAATGTTGCTAATAAACATAAATATAGCCAATAAAAATATCTTTCATTGAAAAAAAAAATGATCGAAATCGGATAACTCGTAGCCGAGATATGTTGATTTTAATAAATAGCGTCGGCCGCCATCTTGGATAGCTGCTCTTTTGGAATGTCTATCACGTATTTTCATGCTCTATACATGTCAGTGTGCAAGTGCTGAAAGTTTCATCTGGTTCCCCATTTTATACCAAATCATCGTTTTTTGGCTTCTGGCACAAGGACTACAGGTAGTACTTTGGTGCAGAGGACTTCTGATTATAAACATGAACATTCTACATTTCCTCTTCGCGTTGCTATTACCAACTCTCTCGTACAACTAACTATCAGTGCAACTTAGGAATTATGCAAAGTGTCATGTTCATAGATCATTTCTTACTGTGTATTATCTCCATAATGCTTTCAGCATCATTATCCTCCTGTATGTTATCCATATGTCGTTTTGAAAATCCTAGTTTAAGTCCATAATTCGGAACTACTTCTCGGATAGGAACATCGTCTCCCCCTATTAAGCAGTGCGCAATATATACATTTACTCCAGTAGGTATCAAAGTCATTGTTCATTTGGTTATATGGACACAATTCTTCCTGCCAATCATACTTAAACTGTTTAATCGTTTAATATATAAATAATAATGAATATCTGAAATTATTATTGATACTTATAAATGAAAAAGTCTTTGCCCGTAACGTAATTTCTACGATGCATTTATTTTCTTTTAATTGCTTACTACACACTATAATGAGCCAGCATTCAAACTGGCACAAAACTGCCATATCTCTGAAGTTTTCTCCCCAGTTATGCGCATGTGCAGAAACCATTTTTTAGGCATTAGGAAGTGCCATATTCTAGCTGGCTCCAACGTGATTCGGATAGTAACGAATCGTCGCGTAGAACGTCACAGGTTTCATTGGAACAGGTTACAAATATAGCGAAGAACTGTGCTTGTACATGATATGAGATAATGAAATATACAAACTTTTCTCCTTTATTCATTGGCAGTGCCATGGGACACTGGCTCTCCCTCAGCGGCCGCGGCTGGTTTCGGGCACAATCACTATGGAGAGTCTCCCAGGGCAGGGTTCATCTTCAGTGTCAAAATGTCATGTCCTAAATTTGACAACCCAGTTCTTAACTGTGGTACAGCACGGGCCGTGGTCCCCCATTGTTTCTAGCATCTCATCATAGATGGCCTTTGCATACTTACCCTGGAGGAAGAGGTACTTGATCACTGCTCTGCTCTCAACATCACTGACCTTGACTACTTGCCCTGACATCTCAACTACTCACACGGAAAGAAATAGTTCCATTACGACCATTGATTTGTTTTTGATGACAAACATCTAGAAACATGTAGCTTTCAAACAAAAAGAATGATTAAAATCAGAAAATGGGAAGGGAGCAAAGCTAAGGACTTATCAGCACCCCCTAGTATTCCGAACTTTAGCTATCTTAAATTTCTGGAAATAATAATGCCATCTTTGTAGATCAGTTTTGAATAATAGTGTAGTAATTTTGCGTCTCATATGCTTCATCAGATCAAGCAACTGATCCCTCAACTATCACGACCGGTGACCCTTCAGAAGATTTTAATTGGTGATGGGCCTGGGTTAAATCAGTTCTAATAACCTAGTCGTTTCACGTTATCGTTTCTTTGTTACTTTTCCGTAATCATGCCTTATCGGTGAAAGCTGTGTGTGATGTTTTCGGAGAGGTAATATGCAAGGTGTTGTACCTACTTCACGAAATTCCTGATATGAGAAGAAGAGAGAAACGTATAGACCACCGAGGATGCACAAATGCTTCGTTTCGACGCTAAAGGGTTCCGAAAATATGGGAACTCTAAAGCTTGATAATTTCAATACCATTAAGAGTAGAACTAAGGTGGCATGGTACCCTCAAAGGCTTGAGACCTGCTCTATCCAAAACTGCATATTCCAGAATTATGCAATGGATGCGCAAGAGATCGCCCAAAGGAAGCTGGGGATTCCCCGACATTCTCTGGAGTAAATGTAGATGGAAATAAACGTGAATAAGACGACTTTCCCTATGAGTGCAAATGATAAACGTAATCACTGGCTTCTAACCGGACAATGACAGTCTCTTTTACTTACAAAAAATACAGCAAATTCGCTGAAATACATGTAGTTTACAACCACGCATTCTTTTTTTCGTTTAACATTGTCCCTCAAAGCAATCTGATGATATATCGACTAGCCCACCCTAAATTTTGCTCCCCACCCCCCAAGATTTTCGACTGGCTACGAGCCTGGATAGATATAAAGGTGAACGTAGAGAAAACACAATAAATTATAACGAGCCGAAACACGGAAATTGAGACATAGCTAATAATTAAAAATGAAATCATGGAGAAAGTAAATAAGTTAAATACTTAAGAGTATATGTAACAGAAACGAACGAGGTCATGGAAGAAATAAAAAGTCGCCTAGCAAGGGGGTAACGCATTTGCCTGTTTAGTTCAGAAGTTCCTAACATCGCGATTAATATCAAGTTGAAATTGAAAATATACAGAATCACTTATTAGTCTCCCGGTAATAATGTATGTTTGCGAAAGTTGAAGTGCGATCCTGGCAGTTGATGATCAATGGTATGCGTTTGAAAATAAGGTTTTGGAAAATATATGAGGGCCGAAACGGGACGAGGGGAGAGTAGAATGGATGAGACTGTATAGTGAATAATGAACTCCACACACTGTATGACCCACCCGATAATATAAGAATAATTAAGTCAGGACAGTTAAAATGGACAGGCCATGTAGCTCGGATGGGGATAAAACGAAGATTATATTCAATCGTGTTTGGTAATCCGGAGGGAAAAAGGCCATTTGAAAGACAGAGATGTCGATGTGATGACATTATTAGAAGAGATCTTGGAAGGTAGATGTTCGTGATGCAAACTGGTTTGATGTTGCCCAGTATAGAATCCAATGGCCAGCATTTGTTACTGTGGCGATAAACTTGCGAATTCCGTAAGCCATAGAGGTACGTAGGTAGTTATATGCTAACAGAAAGACCCGTTTCTCTAGGGGAAGTGAGGGGTGCTTAAAGATTTGAAAAATTGTTTGTTATTCGAAGTTCAGGTGAGGTTTGTTTTCTAGATTTTACCTTTTCATGTTTAATTTTCTTGAAAACTGAGTTCTCTTATTTTAGTTTGCTCAAGAAATTTGTAGATCGTTAATCGAATTTACTCTGCAGATGACTTGCGCCTTCATGTGTAATGTAAAGTCAGAATCAAGTTCTACTATTATAATGTCTGTAAGACAGATGTTATGTATCCCGATGTGTGTTTGAATAGTGAGTGTTAACTGTTTCTTGTAAAAGTAGGGAAAAGTTGCATCATCATACAACCATTATCTAAAATAATATTTACATTGAAAGAGCAGGTTTTTGTATCTTTCTCCATTTCATACCTCTGTAGAACGGAACAGAAGAGCAAACTTGAAGCTCATTCCATATTTATTTTACTAATAATGCGTTTCGAGAAAGTTACAGTTATTACCGAGGATGAATATGAACTAAAGTCCACAACCAGGCGAAAGGATCCACAGAAAAAGGAAAAAATAAATAAATAATAAAGCTGAGCAAACGCATCACTTAAAAAAAGAAATGGCTTCTTCTAAAAACAACTACTCTTTTAAGCGTATTTTCAGACGATACTATCGTTATCGGTTGAAACTTCAATAGCTGATAAAATTGATTGAATGTGACATTTTCACAAGTGTATGGTAAGATACAATACGATAACTTTATGGAATATCATCACGTTATATCGTGTACCCAGAATACAATGGATTTAAATAGGGAGCATACTATAATGTCCTTCAGTTTGAATTCTATTCAATTCGCAATAAATAAATGCCCTGTTTATTGCACACCTAGTCCTTCATTTCAGTAACGGATTCGACATACGGATCACTTTGTAGAAAGAAGTGTGTAGGTCAAGTGCACTAGCGACCTACTTTTAGTTTTAGTAATGACGAAGCGTTAGTTTATTTGGTTGCAATCGTCTGATCTACGGGGCGAAACAAGAGATAGCCAAAGGAGAAAGTGTAGAAGGAAAATACTGAATATTTTGAATGCTGAATATTCGATATCCTTCACAGGGTAAAATAATTCCGATAGATAAAGGGGCCCTCACAATGTATTAAATAAAAATGACATATAATTTATATGTTTTCGACAAACTTCTTAATGTACACAACGGGGAACAAACAGAGGAATTTGAAATTCATACCGCAGAACCGTGGATTCCCGAACCTAGCGAGATCGAGATCGAAATGTCGGTTAAGAAATTGAAAAATTTCAAATCACCAGGAATCAACATGCACGGCAGTGCATGAGCCAAGTTCTTCACGTCAGAAAACGTCAGCACTGCCAGAAGCATGTTATACAGGAACAAGAGTTTATGGCAAAATCGACGATTTGGGGGCCCCGTAAGAAAAAAGATGTTAAAGATAGGAATATGAGCTTTTGCCGTTAAGGAGATATGGTAAATATGTGCAGATGTACAAAATTTCATATTCGTATCTCAAACTATGTTCTAGTTGTGGACCCCTGAAATTGCACATTTTAGGCTAACTGACTCACTCACTCACTCACT
>JAGDQP010007469.1:0-30053 GCA_022664845.1 Lepisma saccharinum | reverse complement strand
TTACATGCTGTCACCAAGGAACTTGGCTCATCCGTCTCCCATTTCACACCTTTTTAGGGCTAAAGAACTTGGCTCCACTTTTTGCACCTCTGGTGTTTTTGTTCGGATAGACAATATTCCAGCCGAATTAATTAAAACAGGAGGAACGGCACTAATCAAGGAACTACATAAATTGATAAGTGCTATATGGAGAAAGGAGGAGCTCCCAAAGGAATGGAAAACATCAATAATTGTTCCGATTTACAAAAAAGGCGATAAGTCGGAATGCAATAATTACCGCGGAATCTCGTTACTTCCAACCTGTTACAAGGTATTAAGTAATATTCTGTTAACACGCCTGAATGTATACGTAGATGAAATAATTGGAGATCACCAATGTGGATTTAGAAGAAATAGATCCACATTGGACCAGATTTTTGCTTTCAGACAAATTTTGGAGAAGAAATGGGAATACAATGGGACGGTTCATCAGCTATTCATTGATTTTAAGAAAGCATATGATTCTATCAAAAGGGACAAGTTATACAGTATCCTGATACGATTTGGAATTCCAAAAAAATTGGTCCAACTAGTGAAGATGTGTCTCAGCGACCCCATAAGCAGAGTACGGATAGGTAATAATATGTCAGATAGTTTCAAGATTCGCAACGGATTGAAACAAGGCGATTCCTTGTCACCACTACTGTTTAACTTCGCGTTAGAATATGCGATTTTAAAAATTAAAGGGGACAAAAAGGGACTATCATTGAATGGTTTGAATCAACTGTTTGTATACGCGGATGATGTAGATTTAATAGGGGACGATATAGATGCACTACAAAGCAACACCGATGTCTTAGTAGAAGCGTGCGATGAGATAGATCTACAGGTAAACATAGATAAAACAAAATACATGATAACAAGCCGAAGCACAGGGAATGAAGGAATTAAAAACATAAGAATTAGGGATGAGGTAATAGAGAAAGTAAACAAATTTAAATACTTGGGAGCATACGTAACAAGCAAAAATGAGGTCACGGAAAAAATAAACAGTCGCTTAGTATCGGGGAACGCATGTTTCTACTCAGTCCAAAAACTTCTAACATCGCGATTAATATCAAGGAAATTGAAATTAAAAATATACAGAACGGTTATTCTGCCGGTAATACTTTACGGTTGCGAAAGTTGGAGTACGACCCTAGCAGATGAACATAAATTACGTGTATTTGAAAATAAGGTTTTGAGAAAGATATATGGGCCGAAACGGGACGAGATGACTGGAGAGTGGAGGAGACTGCATAATGAACTCCACGGACTGTACGATTCACCAGATGTAAAAATAATGAAATCGAGACGACTAAGGTGGGCAGGGCATGTAGCTCGGATGGGGGAAAAACGAAGATTATATTCTATCCTGGTTGGAAGGCCCGATGGAAAGAGGCCATTGGGAAGACCGAGACGTCGTTGGGAGGACACTATTAGAAGAGATCTTCGAGAAGTAGGTGTTCGTGATGAAAACTGGCTTGATACTGCCCAGGATAGAATCCAATGGCGAACGTTTGTTACTGCGGCGATGAACTTGCGAGTTCCATAAGCCATAGAGTTAGTTAGTTATAATTTATGTTTTGAAACGATATGACTTAAAATTTAACCAAGCTAATTTACTTTTAAGATTGTGTGATACTAATCGACAATAAGAGAGAATCTCACGTACTATTAACGGAGAACAGTGTCTCAGTCTGTCTAGTGCAATGGGTCGTGGTAAAATTCGATATGTTGTTGCTAGCTGGTAGGACTCAGAAATGCGCGCCAAAATTCAGCTCTTATACCCATTTAACGACTATACTACTTATTTAATATATGGTAAGTTTCGATTTAATGTTTTTTTTTTCCCCTAACACCAATTGTCTGACATTTCATGTTGTCAACTATCTTACACACACGAATACTACATTTTGTATATAACAATAATTCTAATATAAACTATCCTACTTCTAAATATACATAAATGAACTTTCGAGGTTTGTATAATATAGTACATATTCAATTTCATATATATTGTAAAAAAAAAACAGAATTTATATTCCGAAAGAAGTAAATTATTTTTTAAAATTAACTATCATTTGATTGCCGGCAGGGACGTATTAATGGGGTGGGAGTGGACTACCCCGCGAAATTCAGAGTTTTATGCAAAATGAGTATGATTTTAGGAGTAATTATAAATTATATATTTGATAAATAATTCATACCATGACACGCCTTGGACCGCGCGGAAGCCCGAAACCAACTTCTAGATGCATGCCTGATTGCAGAGAACGGATACTGAATTACACCACTTAGGAAAGAGTGACGTCATACAATCTATGATTTGAAACGAAACTTCTGGAATAGCAGATACATTTCACACTTTTAAAACAAGCTTACTTCCAAAATAAGTATCAAATTTGATTTATATATCAAATTAATAAACAAATGAGCAAGGAACGACCATTTTACTCTCAAAGGGTGTTCCAGCATGTTAAAAGTGCATGTATATCATTCTGAAGTGTTCACAACGTTACAGAAAATAGTTCCTGAAGTCGTTTAGATTAAGTCTGAAGTTACGACCACTAGAATGCTGATCGAGATTCGAGCATTACAAAAGTGCATACGCATTGCATATTTTTATGACAGGAACTTAAAATATACGAGTAATATCATAGACCTCATAATATAAATATAGATAGACTGAGCACGCTTCCCCATTTCATGCTGCGCTAGAACTAATTGTTTTTTTGTTCAGAGCATGTGATTTTGAATTCATCCGCTAGGTAGCTCTCGCATAGATCTCATAATAGAAAATGACATCTATGCCAGAGCTACCTAGCGGATGAATTCAAAATCACGTGCTCTGAACAAAATACAATTATGTGGTCTATGGTAATATTCGACAGAACTTTGGACAATCAATAACCTTAGATGGGGCCTCATAAGCCGAGACAACTATTTGGGCCGTGTAGGAGCATGCTATGCACTAATACTTGGGTATATAGTGCGAATATTTTAAGTTGCACATATTTGTAAGATGGTTTTCTTCTTTTTTGTAATGAATTATGTAATAGCTGTAATTAAATAAAATAATTTAAATGTCTAATGGGTGTTCAGCAGAAATTTAACGAACAATCCTTCTTATCCTCGGTCAATATTCTTTTGATTATTTTGCTCCATATTTTCCTCTTATGAAGAATCATAGACTCCCCTATATACCACCCAAACAACAAATGTGTTATGTGTGCTGCATAGGAGACAGGGTGTCGACGGAGGAAAATGAAAATTACATAAACGCCAATTTTGTGAATTTGCAATTCCCTCACTATTCTGTAGTACCCAGTCTGCTCTACCGAACAACGTAAAGGACATATTTGTATCTCTTTTTTGTACGAATTAAATGCAAGAAATTTTTTGGCACAAGTGTTTAATAAACCTAGAATATTAAAACTTCTTTATGTCTCTCTTGAAAAATGGTCATTTGGTGCTTATGCCCTTTTCGTTTTCCTCCGTCGCTACATTATTGGTATTGCTATTCAGAAGCCGAAACATTCCTGAGCAAAAAAATAAATAAATGGGATAGTATAATAGTCCGTTGTGTGTCCTGTGGTTCAATGACTGGCATGGTATATACATAATTTTATGGAAATTGTCCGAAGGTGTACATTTGTATATCGCGCATATATACTTACAGAGAGAGAGGGAGAGAAAGGGGGAGGGACTTTATATATTACAATGTTTTCAAATCATGGGCATGGAATACCTAATTCAAAATGTGTATACCATTTTTTGTTTTTATCTCTACTGACGTTCTCGAAATGATCGAATCAGAAGCTTCTTATTGAGAAAATATCACTATACATGGGTTCACTTCAAGGATAATTTTGCACATACGGCAAGTAGCGTAGGGTGGTGTTATCAAAGAATAATAGGATGGATTATAACTTCAAATATCTACAAACAGCAAAATATGTCTGATTATGATGAAACAATATCCTAGTTGAGTTTGTTTGTCGTGTAGTCTACAATCTGAGTCAATGTTTCGAACACTCGAGTCAGTCTTTTCCTTCAAACTATGTTGAACACAGCTACTCGGTGTTCAAAACATTGATCCAGAAGACAGACCACACGGAAAAATCAAATATGATATTTTCCATTATGTATTGTCATCGTGAAACTATAGAGTTACATATTAAGTATGATTATGTCTGATTTTCCTGTTTTTCAACGACCCTATTGCTTCTCTGCAGAGATGTATGCATAAGTACACACACACACACACACTAATAGATAGAGCTCGTGTATGGAGGGAAACCCCGAAGAGTTGATTGTAAATGGAGCAGAACGTCTGTTGCCAAGGGAGTCTACTCTCGCTGTCCGATAGGAAACCATTACTAGATTACCGAACGACCATGAGCAATCATCCAGCCGGAGACAGTGTACACAAAAGCTTTTCCCAGCTCGCTGAGCACTCTTCCCCTCTCTTTCTCTCTCTATCTGCGTAGATATTTACGTTGATGAAACCATGGTAAAACATATTTTGGTTAGAACTTTAATTTTGATTCCTGCGACGTAGTTAATTATGATCGAATGTTTTACAATACACCGTACAAAGAAAAACAGATCCCATAGGATCATCTCCTTTAAAGCAAAGGATCTTAAGTACAATTTCCGATATGAGTGCATGAGATTCCGTCCTTAGGACATTACCGTGACATCATCCAATGGAAGGTAATGAAAAATCACCATCGGTTACCTTACCCCAGGGACCTTTCGGTCAAGAGGTCGTCTCGCAGCCGAAAACTCGTCATTGTCATAGAAAGAAACAAGATCTTGAGTTTAGAAGCAATATGGGGGCGACCTATTTAAGATAAGGATTTACACTTCTCGTTCGTTGACCCACTTGCGCATAAAGTGTTTAATCAGATATATTATTGTTGTCTTTCCCCTTTATCTGTATTATTTCAGTTTCTATCTTTCGTACACAAAGCGAAGAAGAACGACAGAGGATTGGAGGAAACTGTCAACGAGATCATGTAGTGGTGCAGAGGATTACATTGAAAGTAAAGAAACAATTACTAGAGGCGTCACTCACAATGTTATTGTAATATTCTGTTTCATTTCCCGTTTTTATCTTTCTCTATGTTCATTCTTCGCGGACCAACCAAGCTTTCAGCTAGTGTGGATAAGCAAAGTAACATCAAAGGAACGGATGCACAAACATCGTGTACTAAATTTCAATCTTCGTTGGAGGAGTCGATTTTGTGAAATAAAATTAAGGATTTGAGTAATTATGATGGGATTTTTTTAAAAAAGGAAGAAATCTTATTATAGATTACGATTGGAAACAGTTATACAATTCGGAATCAAGTCCAAAAGCTATGTAAATTTAGCGAACCAGTATAAATAAAATTGTACACGAGGGTTATCTCAAATGAGGCATTCCACGGACTCTACGAAAGGGTGAAGAAAGAAAATTGAAAACCTTTGAAATCTGAACATGGAAAAATTGAGTTGGATACGGAAGATATGAAATGAAACAAAGGTGGAGAGAATAGGTGAGAGACGAACAATCCTGGAGACAATAAAGAAGAGAAATTGGTTAAAATGTTGAGTGCGTAGAGATTGTATACTGACGAACGCAATTGAAGGTACAGTACATATGGCTGAGGGAATGAGAGGCAGCAGACTAATCCAACTCCTTGAAAGTATTTAGGGAGATAAATCGCATGTTGAGATGAAGAGAAAGCGTACGATCGGGATGAATAGAGAAAGAAGGCTTAGCTTGCCTTGAAGGACGTACCGCTTTCGGCAGAAAACTAATAAAATGAAGTTCAGATCGGGAGTAAAGATAGTACTTCAATTTTACTTAAAGCAGAAAAAGGAAAATAGCAGCATTGAAATGACTAAAAGACTTATGGATATGAGAAATACAAGAAAGAAAAAAAGAACTGCCTAAAATTTTGAATTAGGTATTCTAAAGGAAATACTAGTGTTATTCTTCAAGCCATCCGTTTCCTGTAGTGTAGAAGAAACTTGACTACACCTTTGGCCGAATACAATGAACCGTTTAGTTATGCTTAGATGAACACGAAGGAAGAAAGAAAACTTTTTTTCTATATATATATTTTTTAAATCTTTTCCTTAATCTGCGTGGATGTAGAAGGTTTGAGAGAGCTGGCAGAGAAGGTGAATTGAAGTCTCGGACAGTCAGTCGATCACAGTCCAGCGAAAAACAAAGTTCGGGGAAGATTTTGTGCTAAGTAAGTCATCCAATTCAAGCAAACCCAAACATTTTTTTTTTTAAGTATAGTCAGACGTCTTTAGATCAACAATACATATGTCAGATACAGAATTAAAGTACTGCTGGTAGATCTCGTTTTAGTTCTTGCAGAGGGAAAAAAGGTATTTCAAATTTGTTACATTAGACCTATTCCGGAAACAGTTATCGATAAAAATTTCCATAAAACTAATTGTATCGATTACTCGAAACTTTCAATTATTACTACATAGGGTCACTGAACAGTTCACTTTTCTTGATCAGTTCTGGTAAATGGATTTAAAAAATACATAATTATTGATATGGGTCGAATATACCATAATCTTAGGAATAATCGACTGGTTTGTAACAATAATGGCGCCAGTTTACATAAAGAAATGCCTCAATGTGTTTTCGAGTTCACGACCGATGACAGCCGTCAGCACATTTAAAAAAATCGTGGGAACAACCAGGACGGCGGGGCGTGAGGACAACTTAGGTATTAATGATTTCAAGCTTCAGCTTCTTGGGCCCTGTAACAGTCTTCGTAAGACCGGATCTGGCAACATTTTCAGTACTGAAGTGTTGATCTCATCACTTTTGGATAAATATTAGGAGCAGTCAATAAATAACGACACAGAAAATATTTCACTACTCTTAAAAGTATTGTCCGCAGTTGTCTAGGCATTTATGCCAGTGTGATACTAGCCGAAGAATGCCATGCTCGTAGAAATCCTTCGGCTACTGTTTGAACGAATTGCGCACGCACACCTTGACTTTATCGTCCGTTAGAAACCGTTTAGTGCTTCCACTGAAGACTTTGTCGTTTGGTCTCGGGCTCAAAGTGGTGGCACCAACTTTCGTCGCTGGTAACATGTGCTGAGAGAGAGTCGTCACCAGCGTCGTCGTAACGCTGCAGCGATTGCAGAGACATGGTCATGCGACAGGCCTGTTCTGGTGACGCTTTCAAATTGAACAAAATGGACGCAGCCATTGCTTGGTTAGCATACATTTGTTTTGGGACACATACGTCATCTAGCGAAAGAAACATGCGCGAAACGTCTTTCTCACACCCGTCTCGCGTTTTCTCAATTCCATAGTGCTCGTGAGGTTTCCTCTGCCTCGTTATTTATTGACTATACCTAATATTTCCAAAAGTATATTCTAGAAAATTCGATCACCATTAATAATAATAATTCATAAATTATACATATTTATGTTTTGTGTAGCGGGACCGTCGAATTACTAATATCTTCAGGCGCTCCGTGATTTAAAAATGTTGGAAAATTATGTCCTCGCAAAGCAACGACACTTCCACGAAGTGATATTGAGTAAAATTCTAGCAGCTATATTGCTCTTTTAATCAGATGCATTATGTCAAGATGGGGCTCTGTGTTTACAGTTTCGCTTGTTTACAATCTTGCTTGTTCTGTGTTTACAGTTTCATTAATTCCGCACTCCCAATTAATAAATATCTGGCTGAAGTATTTTTCTAAACTCATTTTTTTAAACTTCATTATTCACTAGGGTTACAATAGTTTAAAATTTTAAAGAAACGGGGAGGGGACATGAAATCAAAGTATGGTTAAAACTTCCAATTCACGGTGACTCCACAAGACAGTGCAAGACGTTTTTGCCATTTCGCGTCACGAACAGCACTGCAGTGATTCCTGCTTAAACTGAAATCGTTGGATGGCACATTGCATATTACATTCGTTACGAGTTAACTTCCATCATCTGGCGGGTAAAATGGGGAAGTTAAATTGTTGAATACAAAATTTACAACACCACTGTAGTTTACGTATAAAATGATACGATACTTGTAATGTAAGAAATAGTGAAAAATACCACAGGTACTAGGAACTAAGGGAAATGTCAGGGAGAAAATCGGGGGTGGATTTAGCAATTTTTAAATTTTGAACGGGAAAGCAAAATAAGGGCTGAAAATCGGATGGCAGCTTGCCAAACTGGGTGGTCACTGGTATGGTAACCCTATTATTCACAGTACTGTATGTTGACAACAAAACACGTATGCAACAGTGTGTCTCAGGGCAATTTCCAGCAACCAGATTGTTTACAAGCATTATTTACCATAAGGGCTGAACAAGTTAAAAATAACTTTTCCGGTGTCTATTTTTTTCTCTTTAAAAAACTGGACTATCTAGTAAAGAGTAAAGAGAGACTTTCAGCAGTAAAGTTAACCACGCCGTATAACCTAACCTTTGTGCTTGTAAACTTGTTTCCAAACGTTATGCAGACTTGCAGAGTACAAATATAAAGAGATCTTTCTAAGCAAGAACAAAAAGAACAGCTTCACGATAAAGTGGGTGTAACAGGATTTGCAGCCTCCAAGCAAGCAACTTTTGAAACCTCACATGACTGAAAATGACCTATAGCTTCCTGCTTCTAGTTATTCATTTGTTTTGCTGGTCTTACTCCGCCCCAACCAAGGAAAAAAAAACCACACCCACAACAAGGAAAGTTGGTACTTTGCTACCCACATATTAAAGTCTCTCAGATAAGCAATCGTAATAACCAGTTCATTGCACAATGTCGTGGTGGTAGAACCATAACCAAGCACTTCAATGTTGAGAATCATTCTCCAAAAAAATAATAATAAAAACAAAGACCAGAATGGCTTATACAAGGCCTAGTTCGTGCTTGACGTCAAGGAATAATCCAACTTTTCATAGCAATTTCACTGATCTGCTGGATGTTTTACGAGCAAGGATGGATGAGATTGAACCGAAATAACGGGATAATGCAGTAAGATATCCTGTCTCATCATTGCCCAAGCTTTCATTCATTTAGTTATTAGTTTATTAGTTACCTTCGGATGGATTGTTTCATCGTCATGCATCATCATTCTTCTTACTTTCATTATTCAACTGTTCTTGAGGAATACACCTTTCGTCAAGTAACACCCAAGATTAACTCCAAATAATAAGAAAGTGAACAAAGAACACTACTAATTAAACAGCGATTCTGACTTTTCATCTAGAAATATTCCGCCAATACTTGTCCCATGTGGTCTAGTGGCTAAAGTCACGAGAGAGTATTTGTGAAAGCGCGTATGTTCTGAGTCTGCTGCTGTCATCCCAAAGTTTTTCTTCCTTAGTTTTACCCCTACCAAATAGGCGGTTGGGTTGGAAGTGATAGTTCTTAGCTTAAGTTCCGGACACTACCATGCTTTTCCATTCACCGTTGGATGTTAATTACTTATTCGTCCCCAAGATTTATGACGGCCTTAGGTCATAAAAAGCTGTACCCTGAATAAAATTTAAATTTAATAGATTAGCCTCAATGAACAAAAGAATATTTTTTTTAACTAGGTATGATTCCAAATCATCTAGTGTAATATTGTTATTTTTAAATTTTATTTATGGCCTTTAGGCATCTAAGGTTCAGGCCGGGATAGGGAAGGGGAAGGATTCGGGAAGGCGTCGGCAAGGACCTATGTTGAAGGTGCCATCCCGGCATTTGCCTGGTGTGACTGAGGAGAAACCCTGGAAAAACCTCTAACCCACGACCTTCCGAAGGCTACGCCAACGCTCTACCACTGAGCTACGGCGGCTCGGTAGTGTAATATGGTATTTAATACAAATACCAATATACCAAGCCCGCGTGATTTACGTACTCTCGTGGATTTCGGAACAGTACTGCGGAGCCATGCTGGTTCGAGCGCTCCAAACCGTAAAGTTTTCCTTAGTTTCACCAGACTAATGTCGAGATTGTATCTAATTGTTTTGGCCAAGACCTTTTTCATTCTTGCTCCCCCAAAAGTGTTCTTTGACGAACGCCATCCCTGAGATACGAATAAGAAGTTATATGCAAGAACTAAGCCCGTAAATGTCGAATGTGGATATTGACGGTTGAAGTTATCAGAAACAAAAATAAATAACATGTCATACTAAAATTTCCAAAATTTAAACAAACATGGACCAAATAACAGAAAAAAAGCAGCAGATAATCAAATTTTAGTGGAAGAGTTAAGGGGTTCTTGCTGCAACGTTCCCCACGCACGCTTATATTACTCTATATAGAATTTACATCGGCTAGCTCATATATGTAACATTAACATGTGTTACTGAAGATCTATTGCCTTGTTTTATCCCAGGGTGACTTCTCGGAATAGACATTATGTGGTGGGGTTCCTTAGGTCAGCACATATGCAAGAACTGAATATATGAGTATCCTGTCTCTGCAGTGGCAGTCACCCGATTTTACGAGGTACTGTGGGTCCTATATCTGACTAAAGGAAAGGGTGAACGTAAATAATAATATCTAAAATAGACATGATTAATTTTTTCTTGGCTCGCCTGCCTTAAGATGAGCCAAGATGCTGCTTGGGCTGAAGTCCAAGAGTAAGTGATTTACATAGCAATTACAATGATTTATACATACCCCTCTCTTGGGGGCGTGCTTCGATTTTCCGCTAATATAAAATAGTTCCATTTGTACAAATTTATAGTTACAAGAAATACTTTAAACGACATTTATTCTTAAAATCCAATAAATTATTTATTACATAAAATCGAAATGTTCTCTATTCAATGTATTTTCGGTTATAAATAGTTCTGGCGGTAAAGTCTGTAAATATCCGTGCGCTAAGTAAAATATGCAACACATACGCACACACACAATTCCAAAGTCATATGTCCAGAAACAAATATTTAATTCAAAATCGTTGAATGTAATTAAATTGAATATACCAAAGCCTTATACAATGCATAACGTTCTACATATAAACTGGACAATTATGTTGGAAATCAATATAATTAAATACATTCAAATTAATTTCAGGGATAGCACAAGTGACGAATAATTATACAGGGTGTTTCAGGACCTCTGATATCTTCGTGAGGTGAATCCTCGAAAAAAAAAAAAAAAATCATATAAACACGCGCCCTTTCGTAGAAAGGTACAAAGATGTTCAAAACTGTATTTCAAAGTGGTTTATTTCGAACATTAATAGCTGTAGAGCTGGCGGCCCATCGTTTCGTCAAAGAAATCAGCAGAGTAAAATGAGGGATTCTCCAAGAATTGGACAGAGAAACTGGGTCGAACAGAGCATGTAGAAGACTTAATACCAAAGAACAACACTACGTTGGTTGCAAGTCGATACCTCACACAGATGCAAGATAGAGAAGGAATATAAAATGTAAGGCGTGGTTGCATAATGGCGCAATGTGTGGCTTCACTGTAGCAATATGCCATGCTGTGGTTAGAATGGATTGCGTGCGGATGTTATGCGTTAATTGAGGTGCATACAGAGATTTATTTGAGTCAGTGTAAATGGCACCATTGGTTAACATGAATACATATACAAGCATCGTACAATGCGTGAACAAGAGCTGTGGCGTTATGCCCCATGTAACCTAATGTTGTGTTACAGAAGGTGCTCAAAGTGGCCATCTTGCACCTAATTGTAATTGCGTTATCTCCGAAGAATGGACTCTCGAACACTTGCGAACATTGTAAGATTATTTTGTATGTGATTAAACCGTCCCTTATCCTTCCAAGAAGCTCGTTGCTACTACCAATTGGAGTGGAGTACATCAGACTTTTGACATACCCTCACAAAAAGAAATCGTGCTGGGTAAGGCCCGGAGGGCGTGCTGAGCACTCGACAGGCCCTCAGCGTCTAATCCACCGGCTGCCATCTGTGTTTATTAGGGGGTTCGTGGAAATCCACAGGACCATAGCAGGCATTTATAGTTACACTTCATCACCACGATGAGTTCCTACATGGATACCTATGTCCCTATGCAGCACTTAATACTCCTTTCAACGTCTGCTATTCTCAAGCGTCATTATGCAACCACGTATAACCAACCTTCTTTATTCCTTCACCATCTTGTATCTGTGTGAGGTATCGACCTGCAATCAACGTGATGCTGTTCTCTGGTATGATATCATCTACATGTCCAATTTCGCTGTTTAATTCATGGAGAAACCCTCGCGCACTTTTTTCTCGCTTATGATATTTGCATTTTCTGAACGAACAAGCCTGATTTCTTTGACGAAACGACAAACCGGCAGCTCTACAATATTAGTGATCGAAATAAATCGCCTTGAAATACAGTTTTCGTTGGAGGCTTGGAGACCTCTAACGCCGAAAGTATGCATGATAGGGCGCGTGTTCATATGGACTTTTATTTTCTTGTTTTGATATGAGGATTCACCTCCCGAAGTTTCTACCAGAGGTCCTGAAACACCCTGTATAATGCAATGTGCAACTTGCGGAAATGCGAGTGTCGTTACATTGCATAGATTCACACAATTAAACAACCCCAAACAATTATGTCGTTGTGTTGTAGGCTTACAAGAGACAGAAATGCACTAAAATATGTAAATGTATCTAAATACAAAGCTTGCATTTTACGTTATTAACTCTAAGCTACTTTAAGACTTGCATAATCTATCAGTATAAAAAACCCTTAGGGGTAAAGACAAGAGCCATGCAAGAATTTTACTCACAAAAGAAGTTATATCCATTTTGAGAGTTACTTTCTTTGTGTCACTATGACGGAAGTGTTTCCTTTGTAATAAAATTAGGAAATTTAGTATCCTTCCGCCATAGTTACACAATTTACTCGCGAAACGGATATCACTTCTTTTGTGAGTAGAATTCTTGCGTCGCTCTTGTCTTTACCCCGAAGGGTTTTTCATACTTATATCACTTATTCTGTAAGGCTGCCTATTAAAAAAAAGTGCATAGTCTTCATACAGAAGGCCGATTTGGGACCGTATCTCGAAAACGATAACTCCTATCGACAAAATAAGTTTCCATTTATCCCAACTTGTTGGGGTCCGCAACTGACCCCCAAACCCCCGGTACCAACCACTTCGGCTAAAGCAAAAAGACAGACAGAATGACGGAGTTCCTTTTCTATCATATGTGAAAATTCTGTGATTGGGCTAAAAAGGTCGTAACTTTTGAACCCCTTCACCGATTTTGACGTGTGATACACCGTTTGAAAGGTATTGAAGCGTAGATTACGATTCCGCAAGCTTCGGTTGCCTATATGATATGTGGTCAGTGCTATCACCAGAAATGTGAAATTCTGATTTTTCTTTTCAAACCGCCCTGGGGAGATCCTACCGGTCCATTTTTTCTTCTGTGGATTAATATGGCAAAGAGCTTTCAAATGCAGCTTCAAGCATTAAAATCAGGCTTATAGTTTGCTAGATCTGAAATTAGCTGTATATATGTTGAGTGCCGCTAACAGACTCGTTGCTTGGCGTCACTCGAAGAACTATCGTTCTTCGTGATAAAGTTGTTCATATTTCCACAAGCTTCATCTTTTCTAATCATTGATTTTCTTTCTGTTCTGATACAGGCTTGTCTCCTTCAGAAGAATGATGACTGGTATCAATGAGTTCATTATACTAGGATTCACATTTGGAGTCTATATTAGAGCTATGATTCAATATCGTACTTTTCGCTCGTTTGTTACCTTGTTTCTTTCTTTTTTTTTTTTGCCGACCAGGCGGCCGAGTGGTCTGTGGCGGTAGGCCATCGGCTAGAATGTCCCGGGTTCGAGTCCCGTCAGGGGCATGGGTGTGGATTTTAACAGCTAAAGGCGAATCGTGACGGGCCGCAGTCCAAAGTTACTAGACTGGCCCATATAAAAATAAAGTTTACCAAAGTTTTATCATGTTTTTTCTATGGTACTGATCAATCGGGTTCTTGTCTCTTCGTTAGATCTTTTATTGGAACTAGTGAATAATTTCTCTTTGAACCAAAGAAGTAGAAAGTGAAGATGCAATATAACACAGCATACTTTTGAAGCCTGAATTTTCAACCTTCCCATACTTATACTTTATCCCCCCCCCCTTTTCCCTATCTGATAATCCTGATGTCTCTAGTTAACTTATTTCTTGCATGAATAATCAGTTTCATGGATCAAGATTAGGGATTAAACTTTTTTTCTTTCTTTTAAAAGTAGTCTATAAAATTAATCACACAGAATCAGAACACCAGAAACACAGTTTGATCATCGAGGTAAATATAACACGGAGCGACAGGTTGAAATGTTCTTAGTCCAATTCTCCTGTGCAAGGTTACTTGATGTTGAACAATGGACAACAGGAAACATGGGACTCTCTTGGCTACAAAATTTAAATTGCCGGAAGTTACGCTTAACGGAATGATTCCACCCTTGTATCTATCTTTCTTCTCCCAACCGCTGCAGCTCGTACGTCACATATCCCAACCAACTGCACAGCTGATGCGAGCAGAAAAGGTTTAATCAGATGATGTATGTGTTCACTTGTGTCACAAACTGTTAATAAAACACGCATTAATTACTTATACAAGTGTTGTTTAGGAGCTTCAAAGTTCGTTGTACTGCATGGTGATTTGTATTGCCTTTCTAACAAAGTGTTGCCACCTGTTCCTTTATTAAAAACAAAAAACAAAAAAACGACACCACCGACATGAAAATTATTGTAATGGCTACTAATAATAGAGCTGTCTTCCTACGTATACATCTGAATTTTGACAAGCGGAAACTGCTAATGCTATTAGGGAGTTGTTTGAGGAAATGCATCTAAACTTTATCACGCTTTCTTTAGAGCTTCCTGCAAGGAAAAAGACTGAGACACAACCTGTTTGAATGTTAAAGGAATTTGAAGCACTGACATTTGGAACTTAAAAATCGGAATATGAATGGCAAATTTGGTGATTCTCGAACCACTAAATATCGATATTTTGGAACAAGTAAGATTTTCAAGAAACTGAATAAAAAAGAATGCAATTTAATTGAATTAAAGAGAACGAATGACACCAAAAATTTGCCTCCATTGCTTGGTGAACATAACGAATATATCATCACCTTGGAACCAGAAGGTACTATGTCCATTTTAGCTACTTTTGAGGAAAAAGCAGTTTTAAAGTTTGAAGTCCCGTTTAAAGTCTGTATAAATTAATTATATTTGTAATATTTATA
The DNA here is from genome assembly GCA_022664845.1 of Lepisma saccharinum. Lineage (NCBI taxonomy): Eukaryota > Metazoa > Arthropoda > Insecta > Zygentoma > Lepismatidae > Lepisma > Lepisma saccharinum. The sequence continues at coordinate 14,834 of JAGDQP010007469.1, read as the reverse complement.
GCCACTTGGAGGTCGTTTTGTGATATATTAGTTTTGAGGTTGATGCCCTTCAGTACACGGTCTTAGACTGCAGTGTTAACTAAATTTTGCCAAAATGTGAACATAGTACCTTATGGTTCCAAGGTGACGATATTCACGTGGTAGATCAGTCCGTAAAATGCTCGTCTTATAGTTAGAAGGACTTGGGTTCGATTCCCGGTGCCGGCTATCCCGTTTTTCTAGATCACACAAAATATTCAAGGTTGGTACCTTGAATAAGATCAAAAGGATATCAATAACAGAAATAAAATTCTGACATATAGTAAGAGAGACAACCAACAAAGTAGCAAACCTCAAAAAGATCTCAGAAGAAACTAAACTCATGATGAACAAAAGGGAAATGAAATAAGAAAAAAATTAAAGAGGTTGAGTGCATAGAAATAAATAAAACTTTAAGGAATAAAATACGAGAGGACGTACGAAGATACAACGGGAATCTTGTTAGGAATATAATCGAACAAAGGAAGAGCCTGAAGAAAACTAAACAACACTTCGTGATAGGGAAACCTAATGGGATCGTAATAAGAAATAAGGGGAAAATTATAACAATCTTTGAAAATTTCTACAGAGAATTGTACGTAATTCTACAACGAAGAACTAGGAAAAGAAGATTCAGAACAAAATAATTTAGATGTCCCAGATGTAATGTAAGAAGCTGATAAAGTACTTCGAGGAATGAAGAAGGGAAAATCGCCAGGAAAAGATGCACTAACAGCAGGGATATTTAAATGGGAAGGTGAAAAGATGAATGAGGAACTTGCCAAATTATTCTCAATGTGCCTGAGGAAGAGAGAAATACCGTCAAGCCGGAATAATGCTTTCATCATTTTGTTGAACGAGAAAGGGGACAAAGAACGCTTAGGGGGAGGACTACAGACCAATTAGTTTATTGTCAGTTCTATACAAAATGTTCACCAAAGTTATTTTGAATCGTATTGAACGAGCCTTAGATTTTAAGCAGGGAAGGGAACAAGCCGGATTTCGTCGTGGATTTAGCACAATGGACCACATACAAACATTGAATGAAGTTATGGAAAGGACTGATGAATATGAACTTCCATTGTGTCTGGGATTCATAGATTTCGAAAGAGCTTTAGATTCGGTCTCCTTAGCAGCAGTACTTAAATCATTTGAACATCAAGGCATCGAAAATGTATACATCAAGTTACTGCGGAACATTTACTAGACTGCCACATCTGTCAGCAGACTACATCAAGAAAGTGAAAACTTTTAAGTTGGAAAAGGTCAATTTCTCCAAGATGATTCAATTTCTCCAAAACTGTTGGAATAAAGTTCAATGGCGAATATCTCCATCACCTAAGATTCACTGATGATATAGGCCTAGTCCTGTTTGCTTCAAGTGCAGAAGAACTACAAACCAGAATGAAAGAGCTGTGTAATGAGAGTTCGAAAATAGATTTTAAAATGAATTTAATTAAAATAAAAGTAATATACAATCAACATGCTGCAAAGAAGGAAATAAAGATTAGCGGAGAGACAATAGGAATAGTTTATGAGTATGTTTACCTAGGCCAGCTCAAAACAACGAATGCCAAGTTGACTGATGAAATGAACAGAAAATGTAAAATGGTGTGGAGTTCGTTTGGAAGACTACACTTTATTTTCAAAAGCAAACTATCAATGTGTCTCAAGTGTATAAAGTTTAAAATCAATGTGTTATCTGTAATGATGTACGGCTGTGAAACTTGGACATTGAATGCCCAAACGACTCAAAGATTAAGGGTCACACAAAAGGCATGAACAGATGAATGCTAGGAATAACTAGGCGGGACAGGAAGAAAAATATTGATTCGCGCACAAACAAAGGTAGAATACATAATCAAGACTGCGAAGAAGTAGCCGGTCACATAGCTAGACGAACAGATGGACGAGAAATGTACTACATTGGATCCCTAGAGAAAAGAAACGACCGAGAAGACGTCCAAATGAAATATGGCTAGATAAAATCAAGCGTTTTTCAGGAGCTACATGGATAAGGATAGCATCAGACCGATATATGTGGAAAGAAAAGGGATAGAAAATGGCTGAATATATATAAACATGTGATCCTTTACTAGTGTCTTTGAAGACTGATAGGAATTGCGTGTTGAATTCTCAAATACTATAAACTGGAATTAAGGTAGGTGACATAATATTTTACACTGACGTTATGGGCACTCCAATTGCTATCATAAGTAGAAAAGAGCTCCTCGAAACATCAATGTCAAAAATTTGAACATGTCACACACTTAGTGATCTAATGACAAAATATTCAGTTTCCTTAATGGAAATTGTGGTCAGCAGACAAACCCATTTGAAAGTGGAGTTATTGAAAAAACTTTCCGGAATATTTTGAATTCATTGTGATAAATCGCGATTGTAACATTTTAATACTTTATCCTGTAAATTCGTAATGGTATATTGTGATGCATACGGAGGTCTTGCTGTATTGTATGGTAGGTGATTGAGGTCATTTATAACGTTTACTATAGAAAATTATTATCTTAGTTACAAAATGTATGTAATTATGACGCTTCTTATATTTGATTTAAGGAAACCTAATGTCTCTTAATAGAAAGGTACCTGGAAAGAATGATCGAAGTCCATATTTGAAACTTGTGAGAAGTGTAAGCACCACAATTTAAGTTGATTTTGGCCTGAACCAAAGATATCTAAGGGCCAAAAATAAATTCAAGTATTTACATTTTAAAATGTGTTAATCTAACGACTTTCACAAATGGAGTTTGATCGTTCTTTCCAGATACCCTTCAATTAGAACATAGATTTACTTAATTTGACCTTAATACTCTGTTGTAGGTTGCAGCGGCAATTTTGGGATCATCTGAGGGATGGCGTCACTTGGTGATCACACTCTCGCTAGAAGTGCTATAAAGTCAGCGGCCAGGCGTTTAATTAAGGTACCATCCCAATTCGTCGGGTAAAATAAACTCTGGAAAACTTCAGATGCGATTAGTGGTAGCTGGGTTCGAACTCGCGTGTTTCAAAGAAGGTATCAATAAATTTCAAAGAAGGTATATTTTATTTTACTTGTTTTTATAATCACTAAAGATAATGTAATTTAATTATCTGGTGTTGATAGAGTAAGCATCTTCCTAATTCAAAGAATAAGCATGGCAGTTCAAAGAGGTAATGTCACCTCAATACAGGGAGCCATACTCAAAGACAGAGAACTGGATGAGATATTCCTACTGTAATTTTGACTTATTTGACGGAACGTTTACCACTTTCCATAATTATAAGTAGGTAACTGTTAACATGAAGCCTACCGTTGTAGCAGATGAAATATTTCCTGAAGGAGCTGGACCATACATGGAGATGGAAGAAGGAGATTCTGAATCTGATGGCCTGTTATTGGATTTGGCGGCAAATGAGAAAGCAGTTCCTGCCGACTTTTTCAACGATTTCGAAGATATAATGATGACGACCTGCAGTGATTGTGATGGCGGTCCTCCGAACTTGTAACAATAATGCTTTCCATTTCTAAATTAATTCTGATTGTTGTTTTAACTTAAACATGGAAACAATGTTTTTAATAAATATTTATTGAATAGTTTTCTAAAATATAGTTAGGATATTTATTACCAAATACAGTAAATCAACCGTCATGTTTTCAAATGAATTTTATTACACAAAATAAAAAAAAAGGACAAAAATATTTAAAACGTTAAGAAAGATTGCACAAGTTTACTAGGTTAGAGCGAAATCTGAGCCTATTTTGATTTAACTAGGTTCAATTTTTGTGATACACCTTATCTAGTTATTTTCAGTCACATCCTTGTCCTAAATACGTTTTTTAAAATACGTCTTTATTAATTCGTGTAACTGAGAAACAGACCGGTAAAAGCGAAAGTTTTCAAGACATGCCCATTAAATTTTCTACAATTGCTCACAAAACCCACTTTTGACACTGTGAAAATAATTTTCGAAAACAAAATTTTAACCCCCTTTTGGGAGATCGAACTAAACGGTGAGTTAGATTGAGATCAAGAGATACTACAATATTTTATAGACAGAAATCCGCATCTGACTTCATTACTTGGTACCAATGAATAAAATTAGACATGGAGAAGTAGTCCTCTGAATTAACATTGATTTTCCCATAAGTGAGGTTCACTTTTGAGTTCGAATCTCCAAAAGGGGATTAAAATTTTGTTTAGGAAAATTATATTCACAGTGTCAAAACTTCTTTGTCTTATAAGCAACTGTAGAGAATTTCATTAAAATATCTTGAAATCTATCATTATTACAGGCCAGTTTCTGAGTTACCCGAATTAATAAATAGCATATATATGCGTGTGTGTGTTGAAGCCTTCAGGATGATATTTAATAGAAAGTGAAACAAAACAGCATAATTCAAACAAGAAAATTACTTTTGGGGTCGCCGGGCAGAAGGTACAGTAAAAGGAGGGCAGCGGCATGAAAAAGGTTGAGAAACACTGCTCTAGATTAACTACACGATGGTTTTCATCTCGAACATGTCCATCATCTCAGTGTTAATGTTTCGTCTTAGTTACACAAAGTTAAAATGAAATTACTTTTGATTTTTTGCTCCAAATTTTTACCAGTAGCCTACGTTTACGACAAATGTGTTAATAGAGCTTATTGTACTTGTACTTCTCTACTATCTTCAAAATAGCAACATTTCCGCTAGGATTTCTTTTTTCTTAAAAAAAAAAAGTTTCTATTCGAGATTAAGGTAAGCATCGCCCATGTACTAGCTTTTTAAGGAAGATATCAGAACATTTGAAATACATTGAACGTCATAGGCTATTACAGAAGTCGCTAACAAACAAGTACCCTGGATTTGTTCCGAAATTCCAAGAAAAGGACAGGCAGCACGCTTTTAAAATAGGGAACATTTAGGAATGCTGATCGAAGCAATTACGTTCCAGAGACAAGTCTAAAATGTAGGACTCTCCCTTACAATAGGTCCTGCTGCACGTTCGGCCACTCACTAGGCGAATGCTGAGACGGCACCTCCAATTAGGGGCCCCTTCCCCTTTCTTACCATATCGGTAAAATGGGATTAAGTCAGTGACAGACTTGAGCTAACGATAACGTGTCAATAAACCATTGAGCAGAAGAATTAAGAAACTTGCTGGTTATTCCATCAATAGGATCCTGATTCGAGCCAAATATTCTCGCTTCTCCCTTCGGTTTTCTATCAAATCGAGAGCTCCGTGCCAAAGGGAGGTAAGTGACAATTCGAACGAAGCTGAGATTTTGATCTTCTCATGATCATTGTTGTGTCCTGCATCAATTCCCAAAAGGAATTTCCTTCATTTACCACTGCTAGACCATTTCTGTAATTTATTTAAATCTCAATTTTGTTCAAATTATCGCTTACCCAATTTTGGCACGGAGCCCTCGAAATAAAGGAGAGAAAATATTAAACATTTTTTTTTTTTTTACTTCTTGGGATGTGTAAAAGGCTAAGAAGTGTTTTATTATTATTGTGTTGACAAGAGACTATACAATGAAAAAATCTTCATAAATTCAATCTCTCTTTTTTTTTCCTTTATTTAAACCCATCAGAAAAATAACCTCAAAGGGGAAAAGTTAAAAAAAAATTAAAGAAGGACATTGCCTTGGAATAATACGAATGCAAGTCAATGTTATATAAAATCTAAAGTGTTATTGAACTCACCTAAGTTCATGCACCACTGCAAATCATCTGAGGTCACACAACACCAAGTATTGATAAATGTTTATTGATAATTCTATTTTTATAAAGTGTTCGGGTATCTATTTGACTAAAAATGAAAACACTTAGGCTTAAAATCACTCACTGCTTGAGGCACAAAACGCGATGTTCTAAAGAAAAATAAAAGAATTATGACTTAACGGCATTAAAATCGGCCACACGCTCATTTAACCCAATGCACACCTGACCAGACAAACCACCTGTGACAGTTCCATGAACATCCGCAGTTAGCGATACACTAACGCCCTCTTTGCGGTGGGAGCGCGAACTAAAAGGAGATACCAAAACTGCATCATAAGCGAATGTGAGAAAGAGAAGACTTTTCACATGCATATTTCCCACTCGCTTTTGTTTTTCCTTATTTCTCAGAGAGAGAGAGAGAGAAAAAAAGGAAAGTGATGCGCTTTGGCGTGTCATCAGCTTTCTATCCGAAAGATATCAACAATTGATCATAAAAGATTTTAATTTCAGATATCACTTACATGGCATTTATAATGTATTGTAAAATTAAACATGAACTCGAGTATGAAACGAAGAGTTTATTATATAACTGACAACGATCATTATTTTGCGTTGGCCAATCAGAACATATTATACTTGAATTACTAGCTGCACGAAAGCGCATTAATATATGACTATTTAACTGGGAATGATGACAGACAAGGTGAAAAGAAGTTTGATTCGTGAGATTACTCAAGATGGAAGTACCTCTAAGAAATTAATTTTTGTCATAACAAAAAGTTTTCCGAGTCCGTGAGAGAAGTGCGTTCGGGACAAAACTACAGATAAAGAAGTAGATAACATGTTAATTTCTTTAACAGATAAGCTTTTTCGTGTGGTAACATCCTATAAGAATACTTTATTACTAACCTAACTTAGAAACGAACCTGGATTTCTACACTCCGCAAGTGGACGAAAATAATAAATAATGATACTGGAGTGTACCTAAAGAGTATCGCTTATCAATGCAAGGGAAGTGGACCATCTTCATAAACGCCATCCCATCATCATTATACCCAATTTATTTTAGTTGTGATCCTGATTTGTTTGGGAACTTAAGTTAATCCAGATTATTATACATATGACAAATTGAATATACATTCTTTAATGGAGACTCAATAATCACATCCTGTACCTGTACCATTGAAAGATAGACAATTCATTATTTGCTCAACATCGACACCACTCTTCTTTCCAAACGTGTAAGTCTTAACTAAGCGTATCTATTGCAAAATGTTACCTTCAGCATTTGTAAAGGCCGGCCGAGCGGTCTGCGGCGGTAGGCCATCGGCTTGAAGGTCCCGGGTTCGAGTCCCGGCAGGTGGATATATGGGTGTGGATTTTGACAGCTAAAGGGCGAATCGTGAAGGGCCGAAGTCCAAAGTTACTAGGCTGGCCCATATAAAAATAAAGTTTACAAAGCATTTGTAAAGGTCTTAAATGTAAAGTTTCAAAACAACTAATTAACTCTATGGTTTACGGAGCTTGTAAGTTCATCGCCGCAGTAACAAACATTCGCCATTGTTTATCCTGGGAAAGATCAAGCCTGTTTCCATCATGAGCACCTACCTCTCGAAGAACCCTTCTAATATTGTCATCCCAACCACGTCTCAGTTTCCAAACGGCCTCTTTCCCTCTGGCTAACCAACCACTATAGAATATAATCATAGGTTTTTTACCCTAGCCGAGCTACATGGCCTGTCCATATTAGCCGTCATGATTTCATTATTATTATAATATCGGGCAAATTATAGTCTGCGAAGTTCTTCATTACGTAGCCTCTTCCATTCTCTGACCATCTCGTCCTTTTTCGCGCTGTATATATTTCTCAAAACTTTATTTTCAAACACACGCAATTTATGTTCAACTGTCAGGCTCGTACTCCAACTTTCGCAACCGTAAAATATTACCGGGAGATCTTGTTATCATGTATTTTGCTTTCTTTACGTTTACCTGTAGATCAATCTCATCGCAAGTTTCTAGCATAGATCTCATAATAGGCTATTATGAGATCTATGCTTCTACTAAGACATGTGTGTTACGGTTCTTTACATTGCACCCATATTAAATCTACATCATTCGTGTTCAAGAACAGTTGGTTCAAGCCATTCAATGTTAGTCCCCTTTTTACCTCTTTCACTTTTAGAATCGCATATTCTAACGCAGAATTCAACAGTGATGTTAACCTTGTTTCAATTGGCTGCTAATCTCGAAACTTTTTGACATATTATTAGTTACAGACATTCTGCTTATGGAGTCACTGAGACACGTTCTCGCTAGCTGAAGGAATTCCAAATCGTTCCATATAGCATGTTTTTTGTTTTTGCTTTTGGATAGAATTATATGCTTTCTAAAAATCTATGAAAATCAGGTATCCATGGTTTTGCGGTATGGATTTTAAAGTCCTCTGTTCGTTCACCTGTGTGTACTTTCAGAATTTTAACGAAATAACTTTTCCATACATCGATAATTTTAGTCGGATGCGCTTGACTAACTCCACGTTCATTTCAAATCATCACTGGATTAGGTTGTAACCTTTTCGTAGCGATTTCATCCCTCTTACGTTATTTGTCTTACAGTTTTCCTCTATTTCCTGATTTTCCTGCATTAGATATTTTAGCTTTGCTTTTAAACCATCGTTACTGTAGGGGCTAGCATTTGTTCTTGTTTTACTTCTTAGCCATCGGTACTTTGCTTGTGTTCGTTTCTCATGAAGTTTAATGCATTCTTCATCAAACCAAGAGTTTTTTCGTTTCTTCTCATCCTCACAATTCTTAAATAATTCGTTTCTTCTCACCTACACATTCTTTTGCTGCGCAATTCACTCTGTCAAGTGTTACTTCCCACATATTATTTACATTAATTTCATTACTAGAATTAATGCCATGTTTATTATTATTTGAGTCGGGTATGATTTCGAACCTATTTGAAATTTCGATTTGGTAATCTGTTTTTATGCTTGGGTTATCAAAACGTTTTACTTCGAATTTCAGATGTTTTGAACCTTTGCTTTCACTGTTCGCGATGCGTAACTAGTCCCTCACTTTCGTTGTCACTAACTGATGGTCGGTAACACCTTCCTCTTCTCTGTACGTCCTAACGTATGTTATCTAAGTATGTATTCCTCTATATAATAATACGATCTGGTTTGTTTTGCCATACAAGATGCTGGAAATTAAAAGTGTTGCTAATGGATTTCTTAATATTCCAAGAATGGACAAGCGTTTGTGAATTCCAAAATAATTGCTTTTTTATGTTATATTTTGTTAAGATAACAAAATTTTAACAAAATTTGGAAATCAATATTTTGTTTGTTTAAATTTAGGGATTTCGTAATTTTATATTCTAATTTTATACCGATCATATTTAGATCAACGCTCTCTTCAAATCTGTTATAGGAGACCCCACGAAATGTTTTAATATAATGTAGTAAAAAGTAAAAGTATTGTGACGATGCCTTCCCATAAAATTTTGATCTTGCGTTGTTATGGTGGGTTCCTTACATACAAGTTGTATGAAGAGGGTACCATTTAAGTACTTTCATATTTTTTAGGATGAAGGAAAAGTGTTGGGATGACACACTATCGCAGCAACAGAAAACGTCGTTTTTGGTACTTTGCTCCGAGTGTAGAGGAGATGGTCCAAATATTGGCTATGGTCTAATTATGGGCTAGTAGAATTGGCAACGCTGCGTGGTTCTGAATCCTGGTGGTGAGAGAGAAAATAAAATTGTGGCAAGAAAAGAAAAGAAGCACGTGGGAGAAGTGCAGCGTCATACCTCGAGTAGTGTGGATGTTGTGGTGCATAAAGTGCTATTTTACGTATATGACGATCGTGAAAAGTTTTAGAGGTAAGCATATTTTATTGTCAACATAAAAATCTGGCTAGGGAAAGACAATATTGTTATGATCATCAGGTTGTAGAAGGTATTATTTTGTTTTTTCGTATATTTGATATTGTGTAACATTATTTGGTAGTACTTAACAATCGTCAAAATATTGTTATACAGTTGGTCTAAATACGGGCTACCAGTTGTGGTCCTAATATAGGCTAGCCTATATTTGGATCATTTTTTGAAAAACTAATAAATAGGGTTTAATTTGTGATTCGATTTTGTTTCAGCATACCCAGAACTACACCAAAATGTATTTCAAAACATGAAAGGAAGCGTTGGAGGGAAGAAGATATGGAGACCGCCATTCAAGTTGTTAGGGAAAAGAAGATGGGGACTTTAAAAGCAGCGAAGGCTTTTAATGTCCCACGTATAACACTTCAAGCATTAAGTAAGAAATATGATCTTAGTCCATCAAGAAGCTGCTGGCATGAAACTAGGGAGTAAGTCATACTTGGGCGAGGAAATAGAGAAACAGCTGGTGTCATACTTACTCCTTATGGAGCAAAAATATTTTTTATTTTTATTCTTTTTTTACTTTTAGTTACAAACAATGTAGTTTCCCTTTACATGCATTCAAACGTATCAATAAGAACGTTTTGGAGAAAAAACTGTTATTGTGTGTTTTTGTTTTCCTTTTGCTGTGTAGTTATTTATGATTTATTGAAGGTAGTCCATATTTGGACCATCGCTTCAAATTTCAACATTTCGTCGATTTCTTAAAAAAAGGTTCTTTGATTGTCATGAAGTTACTTTTTATCTTCATTAAACATCATATTATAAAGAAAACACATTATAGATGTATTGTACTAACTTAGTTCTACAAACTATTTCATAAATACAATTATTGTAAACAGTAAAATGAAAGTGGTAACCCATATTTGGACCATCTCATCTATCCTTTAAGTCTTTCCTTCTTTTGGGTGATAGTACTTGGTATATTCGAAAGAGAAACAGTTCCAAAAAATGAGTTGGATATAGAACCCATAAGCAAAGTGCCTAAAACAAAGCTTCTTTTCGATGTTAGAAAATCCCAAGAGTAAAGTTGAGATACAAATGGCAGCGCATAACACTTTCCTCTTCAAATATCTAGTACTTACGTTTTTGTCAGGTACATAATGCTCTAAATATGAAAATGGAGTAACGATGTCATCGGTATACAATTTGTACTAAAAAAAAAAAAAACAAGAATTATGTACGTACAGTGCACTCTCTTTAATTCGAACTCCAAATGGATACAAAAAAGATTAGAATTAACCAAAACATTCATTATTAAAGAAAATCAATAAAACAAAACTGCTTATTACTGTATAAACGAAAATCATTAACATTCACTAGACCTTACGCTAAAAATTTCAGTATTTTGTGCGTGGTTCTATTGTGGAACAAAGAAACAATTCCTCTCACAATAATTAAGTTACCAGTAAAAGTAAAACACATGCAATGTAATGTCATAAAAATCACATGTGTAGCAACATTAGCTATCTCGTGATTCATGTTTGCTTTGGATTGTTTATTTTTATACGGTTGACAAAATCCTCAATTTCATTGAACTTCGATGCAGTTAAGAAAACTTTCGCAAATTTTCTGTCCTCATAAAATCATTGACTACTGGAGGAGAGCAATGATAAACCGCTCCATGTACCTTAAAGCTGTCAATATGAACTGATAGAAATGGTCTATGTACTAAATATGCAAATTATTATTATTATTATTTATCGACTTGGCCCACTTCTCAGCAAATGCTGGGAAACGTTCACCTGTCCAGGGGGTATAAAATACCAACAGGGCTAGGCTCAGACGAGTTCATTCATAATTTTTCGGACGCTATCACGTTTGCTTTTATGAAGTTTCATTTCTTCCAATGATTTAAAAAGGTGTTCTGGAATGATTCCAGTGGTGGATATTAGTACCGGACAAATCTTATATTCATTTTGCTGAATATAAAATTTATTTCTTAATACTCTAAATTTTCACTACCACTAAATACAAATAATAATAATAATAATAGTGGAATGAGAAAAATACAAAAATGGTCGTCAAATTTTACAAATACAACTCAAGAATATTTAAATCTTACAACTGAAAATATCTTGACATTCTATTGTTACTATAGCCTATTAGTAGTAAACACTATGAAATACTTACTTGAGCAAATTCCCTGGAGACAAAGGAAGAGTCTTCAGCTTCTGTTCACTTTGTTGAAGAAGATGCAACCCAAAGGATATTTTTCTTGGCAGCATATTTACTCATTGCCTGCAATTTTAGTTTTTGATTTAAGTGCCTAATTCGAATAAACGTAGATAGTAATCATTTTCATATTGATGTCAGGAAATTTGGAGCCAATTATGGAAACAAGTTTCTTAATAAATCCCTTACACTTCGAAATTTTCGACGATCCATAAAACGTGCAAAAAATTACTTCGAATTTCCTCACTGTGTCTAACCATTCCTTTATCGGTGGTGTGAGTCCTCCTTTGGAAACAATAGAAATCCAATCATTGGAATGGCGTTCAACGGTACATTCTTCTGGAGAGCCCAGACTGCTGTCGATTGAACGGCACTGACATGCTAAATATCCCGCAAGATATTTTAAAGCTTGCTGTGTAACATCTACGATTCCAATCTCCTCATGCGAACTGAGGATTTCTTCATCTAGTAAAGGACTTGTTTCTTCTTCCAGTGGTGACTCGTCTGCATTTTGTGAGGTTGCGCTGTCAATCACTCCAATGCACAATTCACTTCTAAGAAAAATCACAAAGTCTTGTTCGATTTCTTTACTTGTGCCAATACACGATGCAGAAGTAGAAGCTTCACTATCCTCAATAACTGATATACTTGTGGACAGAGGAATATCACGCGCATTTCCGGTTAGAATTAACAGTCTAATTCGGTTTCTCACTTCGTATGGTGTCGGATTGTTGCAAAAGACACCAAATCCGCGAATTCTTGAAAATAAATTTTCCAAGCAGTCTTTTGTGTAGTTTAGAAGTGAGAAGATATGTGGCACTAATCGCTTTCTTCAAAACGTCTTAAAAGAGAGCTTATCGAAATTATGAATCCCCTCTGAAAAGGTAAGAGACCATTTCTTTTCCCAAACCGTAACAAGGAACATACATCCAAAAATCTTTTTAAAGTGTTTTCTTGAACACGGTGGGAAAGTCCATATCCACTTCGCAACGTTTTCTTTTCGGTATTCTTGAGTTAAGAACATCGAAAACATCATTTACTAGCTCGATAAAATAACTGCTTGTCCTTTTTCGAAATGTAACTAAATGCTTTTGCAGTTCGGCGAGAAAAAAGCTGCGCTGCCAGTCGTACATTTTGCTTAGCTCATCCAATAACATTTATATGAGTTTGTGTAAGGTGAAAAGTAATTGAGATATCTTGTTGCTCATGATCAATGATTTCTAAACTGTCTTCTTTTGTGAAAACTGTTCCATCAGGTAAGGTCACTCCTTCATTGATAAAATGATTCCTAAGTAATTTTAGGAGATGTGGAACATCATAGAAAACCCATACCTTTCGACTAAAATCTGCTGGGTTTGTGAAGTAGGACTTTGATGTATTTACATTCAGTTCTTTCTACACTTTACTGTTCCCCCCTCCCCCATATCACAAATGACTGCTACAATTTTTATCCCAATCTCTTCGATTCTTTTGATAATGTCATTTAACAATTCATTTGTCACTGTAACATCAAAATAAAAAAAATCTAGGTTTTTCCATTTTGAAAATAAAGATAGAATCATTAATACTTGAACATTGCTATGGGGCCCCAGAACGGCATCATCACTTGAACCATAAGAAATGCGTCCATCAATGTTAATTTCGTCGAACATCAAAACTACTACTTTTTCTAATGTTTTGAAAATTAATGCTTTGGCTATCAAGAGGCAAATTATTTCGTCCAGCACATCAGGTCTACACTTGAATCCCTTTGTCTACCGCTGCAAGATTGAACGACCTGGCAATGGAATTTTACATTTTCCCAAATATATATATACCTTTCTGGAAAGGGATCGCAAAGTGAGCACATATGCAATATGCTTCTACTTTCATCTACTTTCCATTTCACACGCCTTCTACTATGCAGTTTTTGTCCTGGAATAAAGCATTTTGATAAAAATTTTGTCACTCTTGAATTAGTATCCTCGTTTCCTTGTATTCGAGTCTGAGGTTTTTTCAGGGAGATTACATATTTGGGACGTCTGAGATTTTTTAGAGCCTAAACACTTTTCTTCAAAACCGCGTTATTTTTCAACAATGCTGCGTTACGATTTTTTAAAGTGTTTTACGACATCTTCCTTCTCTTTTCGAAGAGCACTTAATTCTTCTTTTGAGTTTTTTCAATTTCTGCGTTCACAGTAGAATCTTTTGAAGTTGAAACAATAGGTTCATCAAACTTTGTCCTCTTCCTCGGCGATAAGTCGTTCAATGTACACAGAGAGCTCTTACGAAATTCCCTTTCCTGCTGGCGTTGTTCCTGTTCATATTTCACCTAGGATTAAAATGTACTGTCAGTGATTCTTTGAAAAGTTATTTGATGTAATTTGTAAATTGGTTTAATTTTAAAATTAATAGGTTTATTATTTGTAAGAGAAATATTCACGAGTGTCAATTGTTTCAAATTATATGCACAGTTATCCATTCTAAGTCATTGAAATTTCTATAACAGCTAAAGTTGAATAGACAAAAACACCCGCTGAAATAAATTAATGATTGACGCTTGTTAATGTTGGATTGAGATGAATGAATCACGAAATATTTAGCTGTTTTCACCTTCGGCATCTACATAAATTCACACATTATGCTACGAGCTTCAGTCAAGTTCAATATTTAAAGAAAAGAAGTTCCGACCATTGATCTTTATCTAAATGCGATACTGAACTAATCGATGCGATTAAACATTTAATGAATATCTAAAGCCAGAGAACGTTTTAATTCTTGCAAAAAGCGTAAATAGTGTTTACAGCATATACTATTATTTGCACAGTACGTACGTGCACAACTCAAGAATTAAATCATAATTTACAAAAATTCCTTTCGGTAGGCCTACAGGCTGAGGTAGATCTCGAAGTGTTTTTTATTTTCAAAAATTCAAATCTCGCCTTATATGAGAGCTATCTAGAAACTATTTATTGATTTGTAGATTATTCATGAAGAGCTGTTCAACGA
>JAGDQP010007468.1:0-67129 GCA_022664845.1 Lepisma saccharinum | reverse complement strand
GTTTCGTCATGAGGTTTACGTCCTGCATTCAAACCTTTTCAAATTTACCCACGCTTTCGGAAGGTTTTCAGTTCGAGTTTAGTCAAATTGTATTTTATTCAGTAAAATCACATGTTCTTTTATCTCATTTTTTGTATATCTCAACGATATTCAATAATTTTGCTCATGTATGCTATCTTTCTGTAATTTACCAACGCTTTCGGGAGCTTTTAGTACTATTTCCGTCAGTATTACATTTTATTCAGTACAGTAGGTTCTTGTTTCTGTGTCAGTTCCTGTATATCTCAATACCAACTTATATTTAACATTTGTGCAATTTACCAGCGCTTTCGGGAGCTTTTCTATGCAAATTTAATCAAATTACATTTTATTCGGTACAATAGGTTCTTGTTTCTGTGTCAGTTCTTGTATATGTCATTATCAAGCTATATTCAACATTTGTGCAATTTATCAGCGCTTTCGGGAGCTTTTCTATGCAAATTTAGTCAAATTACATTTTATTCAGTACAATCAGTGTTTATATTTCTGTGTCAGTTCTTGTGTATGTCAACACTAAGTTATATTCAACATTTGTGCAATTTATCAGCGCTTTCCTAGCTTCAAAAACCAGTATATTACACATTTGTTTCAATAAAATACAACAAGCGGTCTAGTAGACGTCCAAATGTATATCAACAGTAAATCAATGAAAGCCTTTCTTCGATTCAAAGGTCCAACTAAAGTAAGCACGATTCCTAGCTTCAAAAATCCGTATATTTCACATTAGTTTCAATAAGATACAACAAACGGTCTAGTAGACGTCCAAATGTGTGTTAGTTCAATATATAATTATGTCATAAGGCGACATTCTGCCATCAGCAATATTCCTAAAACAAACAACTAAGTCTTCACATATGTATTTATCAGTCAGCATTAGTCAAATGTTTCAATACCCGTCCAAGTATTATCTTCAGTAACCATCACCACTATACCACAACAACCTTAATGTTAAACTTTAACCATTGGATCTGTCGCAAGGTAACAAAAGTTGACACTTGGAGCAAGTTAAACTTTAACCATTGGATCTGCCGCAACGACATTCTTTTCTTTCAACACAAGTCAGCAAAACAGTTAAATTACATTTTATTATGCAAAATCAGTGTTTATATTTCTACATATCTCAATACCAACTTATATTCAATGATTCTTTTTAACCTCTCAATCTTCTTTCTCATTTCTTTTTTTCATTAACAAAATTAATTTCTTTGCGCCTGTAGGTATCTCGTTGAAGCCAACCCCACTATTATTTTTTTTTTTTCATCCAAGAAAAAGGCAAATGCCCTGTGGCATTCCGGAGTACATTTTTCTGTGCCTAGCCGGGTAGGGGGTGAGAAGCAAGGGTTGTGAGTAACAAAAAATGTATAATTATTTTCTGAATAAATCAATACAATGCAGGAGCAAGGCAACAGCGAAAGTCTCATTCAAAAATACGTGTCTCAACTTGTTTTCTAGTTTCATTCAAGAGGGAGTGTCTCAAATAGCCACCTGACAATCCACGGTGTACGTTTGCGTGGCGTCTATAGAATTCAAGCTACAAGGACGTATTTAATTAATACGTAATTAAATCATGGTGTACGTGGCTAGGCGTCTACTACTCATACCCATAGCGAATTCGTTATTTTAATTGACATTTTTTAATAAAATTAATTATATTATACAGTTTTACAGTCTATCGTCGTTAATATTTGATATTTTTAAGTCAGTTATTTATTGATTGCTATGGTTACTGTTCGCCATAGTCGCCAGTTTCTCTATATTCTCTAATCACTGTCACTTTTAGATGTAATAGCACTGTCGATTTTCAATTTCAAGTTGAATCACTATTATTTAAAATACTAGTGCACTATGAGATATAACTGATTAAAGTTTCTTGAAATGAAGGCCGAAAAAAAAACTGAAATTTTGTGCTTTTATCACTAGTAATTTCGGCGGGTTTCTTCTCTTAAGCCGCCATGTTCCAAACTGTCCGTAATTTGTCCAAACTCCTATGACGTTTGGCCAAAGATAATAATAAAATGTGAATGCTAGAAGTTCTCACGTATACCTCGACAGTAGCGACAGTTGAGGCCACTCCTGATGCCTTCAGTTTCTAACCAAGGATGTTCTAATAGAGGATATGCGATTATGTCAGGAACATGAAACCAAACGTCACAGAATAACAGTTACTCCAATTAAAAACATTGTTTTGGGCTAAGAAAGATGGCAACAAGCTCTCTAGTTGTTCGCTAACAAGTCAGGTACGTCGCCTTGGTCTATGCTCAGTTTTTTTTTTTTTTGGCTTTATTCTTTCTCTGTGCATGAGATGGCTACAAACAAATCCTCTATTAGCACATCCTTGTTTCTAACCAACCAACCGTTATTCTTTATCTACGTAACTGAACGAAGAAGAAGAAGAAGAACTTCTAAGTACCCACGGATGCAAATACGGTAGATGGATTGACTTGACTGGCCGAATACAATTAAGCTGGGTCAACTTGACGCCAATGTTCGATTAATCTTACCTGGTGAATTGGGATTTACTTGCGTCTTATTGGTTGGCCTATGCCTGGGTGTGTGGAAGCAAACAATGGATAAAGATCTAGCTAAAGAAAAGAGGAAGATTGGAATATTTTAAATATGGTATTGTACGGAACGTGATGTTCAGTTGTTTTTTTAATCAATTAAACCTTCCAGGTACTCATGGATTGTGCTTGGCTTCAATTTCGGGTTGCTAGAAGTAGATCCGTCTCCCGTATTTAGATCCATGGCACGAGATAAAAGAATTATTCCAAGGCACTTACCATGGATCTAAATACGGGAGACGGATCCACTTCTAGCAACCCGAAATTGAAGCCAGCATAATCCATGAGTATCTGGAAGGTTTAATTGATTAAAAATACAACTGAAAATCACGTTCCGTACAATACCATATTTAAAATATTCCATTCTTCCTCCTCTCTTCTTTAGCTAGATCTTCATCCATTGTTTGCTTCCACACACCCAGGCATAAGCCAACCAATAAGACGCAAGTAAATCCCAATTCACCAGGCAAGATTAATCGAACACCGACGTTAAGTTGACCCAGCTGTATTGGGCCAGTCTATCCGTCTACCGTATTTACATCCATGATTTCGTACAGACGAAAATTAATATAAAATCAAGAGAAAAGAAAATTTAAGTTAAGAAGTAAAAGATGAGATAAAGAGCAATCTATTTCAAAAGAATAAAAAAGACTATAAACCAATATAGAACGTAAACAATATTAAATTTATTAACATATTTTATGAAACATAACAACTATTATGGCCGAAAACTTCATTGACATCTTACCCATTGAAAATTTAGACTTTCTCGCCAATGACATTTCTCGGCGGTATCACGTGATCTTAAACTTGTGCTACCATCTGACGAGTAGTCCGGAGGACGGGAATGCACAGTATACCATGCACAGTATAGCAAGATTCACTTCTTATTGCGAATTTTGTTTTCGCCTTGAAGAATAGAATCACGACAGGGCAGCCAATGGCAGGGATAAATTTTTGGATCATGGATTCTGTGAGTTTAGGAAACAGTAGTTGGAATTTAGTGTTCTTGAAACAATTGAATTGCAAGTGTTGCTGTCTCTCCGGCATTGTTGCTAAGTTTCACGTATGCTGAGCGTAAAGAATAACCCAAGAGTAATTTAAAAGTAGTATTCACTCTTAATGACCCCCCCCCCCAAAAAAAAATATATTTTTTTTCATACAAAGAATTAGCAACAAGTAGAGTTTAGTTGCAATCTGTAACAGTCATCTGAGACTGCCGAGCGTAGATGTGGCAACGTTGTAGCGTTTGATTCATTCATAGCTCACGCAGGTTTGGGGGAAGCAGACAATTTTATCAGAACAAAACACGAACAAAAAACGAATCTTCGAGATATTTCATTTTATGTCACTCGTATATGAAGCTCACCCGCCTTCAGCATTTGGACAAACTATAGTTGTATGTGTCATGCCTACTGATAACATGTGCTATTAAAGTCATGTGTAGTCTCCGTGTCTAGCGATAGAAACATTTCTCACACTTAGAAATAACTTCGTGCTCTTATTCATAGATCAAGTACTCTGAAAACGGTGTCATATTAGATACGAAACGTCTGGAAATGCTAGTTCCCACGTAATAATAGTTAAATTGATTATTTAAAGCAAAAACTCAGACAGGATGTCCAACACTAGAATTCAAGGATGTACCTGGGTATTTCTCCTCAGTGAAGCTGCGGAGTCCGTTGTTCCTCTGTCTGTTACATCTGCTTCTTTCGATTTTTATCGAATCTGTTAGTATCCAATTTAAGATCAATGATTTCGCTCATCGACTTACAATCAAGAGATCCCGAATTCGATTCCCGGTGCTGACACGTTGTATGAGATGCTCGGATTCACTTTAAACTGTAGCTCTCGTCTCTAAGAGAGAGTTCCCTGAGTTCCCCCTAACACTTTGCGGTTTTCGAAAATTGAAGTAACAAGGAAGACACCATAACAATTTTTGTAACACTGGCAAGCTAAGTAACTATTGATTCAATACTCCGTGATATGATGCGATAAGTGTTTATAAAAATGTTACTTTCAGTTGGGGCGGATCTAGGAATTTCGTGACGGGGCTGTGGTCTGAGGAATGGGCCAGGGATATGCTCTATATTTTCCCGGTAAATGGATTTTTTATAGTCTACCTCCACATTCCTCATGCTCCGTTCACGGTGCAGTAAGTCCTTGCAAATGACTTACTTTACGTCAGTATTTCATATCACAGAGTTTGATAATTACTACCTTGGCTGTTTTAAAATATTGTAATACCGTTTTTTGTCACATCTCAATTTTCAAACATCGAAAAAATGAACTTAGTGCCGATTGAAAAGCAATGACAAAATACCATTGGTTCACCTTGCCCCAAAAAACCTTCTTTTCATAAACTGCCTCGGACAGATTTAAACTCAACAAGAATAACCGCTAACCAGAATGTGAAGTAGTTCTCTGTTGATTTTCACTCGTTCGTGAAAATGTTTGCCTGAATCTTCTTCCCTAACCTACTTTGAAGCCATCAAGGTCTCTTTAAGGCGTTCTACGATGGGAGCTTCTGAAATTATAAGGAACTGAATCCACATGAATTTCTCCTTGCGAACTGTTGTATTATGTAATTCCTTTTAGTTACAACCCCTCCTCTCTCCTCCCTTATATCATTGATAAAATAACCATGTAAACTTCCGGAAACAACAGCAAAAGTACCGACGTTTATCTTCCTTCTTTTTTTTTTCATGTTGCTGTTTCGTTTTCACTTTGCATTTACTGGTTTCTCTTCTAACCACTGAACAACAAAGTGAAATTTCATTTGTCTCCCATCTACATACACACTGCTTCATTGTTTATACAAACTAAACAAAGTATTTATGTTACATTTCTTCTATTTGAGTATCTCGCTGTGTAACATTTGTGTTAAATTATGACTGTTTTATTGGTCATCTAGCCTCTCGGGCTAGTGGTTACGACCGCTGATTGAGGATAAACACTGGGGACGCAGGGCAGGTTTGAGCCCTGCTCATGCCGTCATTCTGGCATGTTCTTAGACCATTAGGCGAATGTCGGAATTGGATCTTATGACGCAGTAAAGGTCAAATATTAAAAGTTGCATAGATCTATATAGATCTAGTTGCTTTTCTTTTCAAAGACGTTATGATGCAGATTTTGATTTGTCAAAGTCCCCCCCTCCCTTCCAAAGAAATATGACTCCAATTTAATTTTACTTTGTCTGTTCATTTCTAACGAAGAGTAGAGCCTAAAACAGAACAGTGTGAAAATCTTAAGATTTAGGTTCAATGACATCTGTTTACTCTACCGTTTTTAACTTCAGGGCTGGGTTGCAAGAAAAATACTTAAGTGTAAAATCTGTCTTAAGCAGACCAACGAACTCTACATAATACTGGAGTGACTACTTAAATAAAAAAAACGGGCCACACAGCGTTAAGAAGCTTATAAAACTGAGTTAGAACTGAAAATTTGGTCCACATTAGATTAGACTAAAAGTGGACAAACAAGTTTAAACGATTCTGGCGTCTATATTTAACACTAAGTAGTCACTCCAGTATTATGTAGAGTTCGATGGTCTGATTTAAGTCAAATTTTACACTTAAGTATTTTCTTGCAACCCAGCCCAGAACCTTTCATTCTTGTGACGTCACCACCTAACCTCAGAAATGAATTATCTCTTAGGGCTACTTTTCTTGGAAGCTTGCTTTGCTTGCGATTTGGGTGACTAGCCAATTGAAATACGTGTTTTATTGCGGGGTTCTACGTGTAACACGTGTTTGAATTTTCTAGTCATCCAAATCGTGAGCAACGCTCGCTTGCAAGAAAACAGCCCTTAGTGCAAACATGAATATTATTTATGTCCGTCTTTCTCAAGAGATGAGTAGTTTTAGACCTTGGGAGCGTCATAGTCACAATTGACATTATATCTCGACAAATAATGACGTAAGCCGTATCGGCTTAGTAAATGAAATCAAAATTGCTTGCGATTTTTTTCTATTATCCAATAGGGAAATAACGTCGCTTATTTCTATTGGTTATTACACCAAATCGTAAACAAAGCACACGGCTAGCTATAAACATAGATGTAAATACGGTAGACGGATCTAATTCTAGCGACCCGAAATTGAGGCCAGCACAAGCCATGAGTACCTGGCAGGTGTAATTGATTGAAAAACAACTGAACTTCACGTTCCGTACAATACAAGATTTAAAATATTCCAATCTTCCTCCTCTCTTTCTTAGCTAGATCTTTCGCCATTCTTTGCTTCCACACGCCCAGGCATAGGCCAACCAATAAGACGGAAGTTAATCCCAATCATCCAGGCAAGAGTAATCCAAAACTGACGTCATGTTGACCCTGCTTAATTGTAGACTACTGGGCGTCATTCCGTCTACCATATTTTCATCCATGGCCATGGAGGGGTGCCTTAAAAGTAACGATTTTCTCACAAAAGATAAACATTGCTCAGTGACGTCACTGAAGGATAGAGATCCAAATGAGTTATAGATACATTTATTAGCAGTTTTGACGTGGCACTTTCATATTAAGGCCGGCTTTTCATACAGGCGTTTCGCCGCGTGCTTTGCAAGCGATTTATCTGAATAGCCAATTGAAACACTTGTTTATGTGCGTGTTCTATGTGTAACGCGAGTTTCTGTTGGCTATTCATTGAAATCGCAAGCAAAGCACGCAGCGAGCGCCTGTAATAAAATCCGGCCTAAGTCTGCCACTGTCCTAAAGGTTGGTTTTCATCAAAATTTGTGTTGTTTGCTTTGCTTGCGATTTGGGTGAGTAGCCAATTGAAACACGTGTTTCATTGCGTGCCTTATTGTAAGGTAAGTGTGATACGTGTTTCAATTTTCTATTCACCCAAATCGAACGCAAAGCAAACAACGCAAGCTTTCATGTAAATCACCCCTAAATTCTGATTGTGGACACGAAGATAGCGCACTAATGTGACGTTCTAATCCGTTGTTTTTTTAAGTTAGTTAATAAAAAGAAGGAAAATACCCTAAGAAACCAACCTGAAAACAATATAAAGAAATTCTTAAGTTTTTTTTTTTGTATAAACAGTATTTATTAATGTGGAAAATGCGTATGTGGCCTTGATTGTGAAGTGTGAATTTGTTTCGTTGCATGCAGTTCGCTGTACAAGTATTTAACGTGTAACGAAAGAAGTAGCAAACAGCTTCCTAATTAAGAACGTACCAGAATACATTTTTAAATCACATTTCACGCTTAAAATCCTATTTGTTTTTCCTTTCTCCATCCTTTTATTTTCTTTAATTATTTAGTGACTGGTAATTAATTTGTTTACACCACTTCGATTTTCTTTTTCTACGAAAGAGTACAGATAATGTAATTTGTATTTTAAATTTTAAAGAAGAAAAAAAATCCCTATACTTTTAAGTCAGATGGATAAAACATATTCTGCTGACAAAAATATATACTTTCCAATTGTATTAATTAAACAATTAACAAACTCATTTTTACAACAGGATATCTTTCTATTTGGCCTAGATAAAAATTTGGTACAATTTTAAAAATGATAAAGTAGGTATGGCCTTGATTTTCTAGAGAGAGTATCGCGACTGAAATATGCAGCGCATCATCCACGCGCATGTGAATAAGGGTTGATTTTCAAACACGCTTTTGTTGCTTGATTTGCTTACGATTTGAGTGAATAGCCAATTGAAACACGTGTTACACCACGTAATAAAACTACATCATGTGTTTCAATTGGCTATTCACCCAAATCGCAAGCAACGCAAGCTTTCATGTAAATCAGCCCGAACGCTTCCAAATCGCTGTTTGCAATTTCCTAGCGTGGTTCAGTGGATCGGCTTGCTGATTGGAGACCCGGGTTCAAATCTCAGCGGAGTCAACATTTTTTATTTTTTTCTTTACAAAGTTCGTTGTGATTGGTTAGGTTAGGTTAGAAAGATCAGGTTAGTTTTTTCATTATACGCGATCCAGTCGCGGTATATAGTTCACAGCTACGCCAACAGATAGCACTGCAATGGGGAATATTTCCTATACCGATTGAGTCGTCACATATTCCAGGCGCGAGACACTCGTTGATTTTCTTTTACATTTTCTCAGACTTCTATATATACGTATAGTGAAGCCAAAAGCTTGTACTCACTCGTAAAAATTCTTCTCCGAACAAATTTAAAATGGATTGATCGATTTGAGTGTGATTTTCTGTAACTCACAAAGAATTTGATTTTCTGTAATTCACATTTAAATTGTACTCAAATGGATCTATCCATTCCATAGTTATTCGGAGAATAAGTTTTACGACTGAGGACAAACCTTTGGTGCTGACTGTACTATAAATACATAGACCTTTCCTATATACACTGCTAAGACAATTTATGCAGACACCTGTTTGGTTGACTGGTTTGGAAGTTCGCTTTTTGTGGTCTTGGTCACGAAACAGAAACAGAAATACTAAAATAACATGGCCCCTCCAAGAACGCCAAGTGAGTGAGCCGCCATCCACTGGCTACTGCGACTCTCCTACATGCAGTCATGCAACTACAGGCTATGGCGCGGGTGTGGATGCTACGGTTTCTATCTTGACGAAGACATTTACCGCGTATCGGTTCGTGTATAAGAGAAGAAAGAAGGTGAAACAAGAAGACAGGATAGCGCGAGAAGAGATTCCTTGAAAGAGGGGGAAAACCAGAACATGCATTGCTGTATATTCCGTAAAAGCCCCTTAATCGGTTCTAACTACTCATTTATTTACCTGGTAAACCACGCATGCGCGAAGGGTGGGAAAACCCAGGTAATGAACTTATCTGTTATGCATCCATTTGACCAAGTATTGTTATTACATACAAGTCGACAGCTCACACACGCATAGCGCGCGTGCGCGAGTCTGGATAAGCTGCTCAGCACCGTTGAATTGCTGGAACGATTCCTGCTAAGAACAATTGAATCGGCAGTTTGAAGAAGGCAATAAACGCCAAAAATGTGAAAATCTACTTTATGCCGGATTTGATATCTGGAAGAGATGGCGCATCTATACAATACATAAAGAAAGCAAAATAAAAAGAATTAGTAAAACCTTCAAAAATAGGTGCGAAATAGAGATGGGCAAGACTAGCGTAGCAGCTATTTTTCACTGCTACATGGGATAAATTGCTATGACTGCTACAACCGATGAAAAACTTCAGTTACTGGCTTAGCTGCTATTTTCTCCGAAGCTTGTTAATGGTAAAACACATTGTTTCCTGTTTTCTAAACAAACAGAACTGCTGAGAGAACGGAACAAAATGGCAGAGACTTGTCTACAGGGAGGACAACCATGATGTGTGAACACTACGTAATTAGTAGCGTCTGTTACTCGTGTACGGAATTGATATAAAGAGCTCTCAGAAAGCACTTGGAGTGGTTACGTGGATTAATGGATAAGGCGTCGGAGTTGTAATACAGTGGTCCCGGGTTCGATACCAGTTCATCGCAAGTTTTTATTTTTAAAATGGTTTATATTTTATTTATATTGTAAATAGTTTATTTTGAAATGTTATTGTTTAATTTATGTTATAACTTTATTTGCACTTAAGGTTTTTTTTTGTTTTGTAATATTTTCCGTTTATTCTGATTCTGTAGTCCGATTCAGATTTAATAAAATGGTAAAAAAAATGGGTACGGCATTGGACTTAGGATTCAGTGGTCCCGGGTTCGGTACTCCTTCACCTAAAGTTTTTTTTTATTTTTAAGAGAAACTCCTTTTTATTTTGTAGTTTCGAAGAAAGTTCAATTAGACTTTTTTCTTCCTTTGAGGCAGTGAAAACAGTACGCACATTAAATAGTTTATAAAATTCAGATAATTTAGAAAAAATGAACCAGCAATTTGAAGAAGTGAACAAACGCTAAAAAATCGAAATTAGTTTTTTACTAAAAACGCACCTCAAGTTATACGCGCTTATCATAAGGTAGAAGAAAAGAACGATAGCTAGTTATAGAATGATTCATCTGGCCTTGGAAATATTAGTTAGTTTGAAGAAGGGAACAAGGCCACTAGCGTCTCAAAACAAGAAGGCCTATTTTCGAATGTCTGAGAAAACACGATTCAGTCGCGTGTGCAATAAAAGAGAACACCATGCCTGACTTTAACAAGCTTCTACGTGCCCTTGGTCACTAAGTGTATAAATTTTCCTAATGCGTTTATATAATAATAAATCACAGCCATATTCAATCCACTACTGGATGAGGCCTCTCCCCGAAGGGAGGAGTTGGTCTACTGCTCCCGCGCTGACCAAACGGGCTGGGAGAGGAGAGCCGAAGCTCTCACTGTGATCGCCACTGTCTTTTATTCACTGCAGCTCCCCAGTTGTCCTCACGATGTTGGGTCAACACCGAAATTTTTGAACCCCCACCGGGAATCGAACCCGGGACCGCTCGCACTGAAGTCGAGCGCGCTACCGATTAGGCTACGCAGGAGCTCAATGCGTTTTTATATATATATAAATATTATATATAAATATATATATATTGTTATTATTATAAAATATTGTTTATATATATATATATGAAAAGAGAAACTTATTTTTCTTTAAAAAGAAAAAGAAAACAACACCATGATTCGATCTTGGGTTCTCCGTATTAGCTTTCCGACATGCTACCAATCCACTAAATTGATAATTTCAAACTGTCTGCTTGTCAGTCTCTTTCACGGTGAAGGAGTAATGCGCCTGTGCGAGAATGATCCCGCCGTAATAGGAGTTTCTTGTATTTGAGACACTACAACAGGACACTTGTGACTAGCGATAGGAAGAGCGCATTGTGAAAACACGAGTTAATGTTGCGTGCGATAAAAAAAAAATCCCTTTCGGTAGGCCTACAGGCTGAGGTAGATCTCGAAGTTTTTTTTTTTATTTTAAAAAATTCAAAATTCACCTTATATGAGACCTATCGAGAAACTATTTTTTGATTTGTAGATAATTCATCAAGAGCTGTTCAACGATACCCCACAAGAGGTATATATATATATATATAAAGCGAGTTAAAACATTAGAACTTTATAGTTAGTTTAGATGCTCGACAATTTTTAGCAAAAAAAAAAAAAACGTTCAAGGAGAGATAATTCTCAAGATCAAGGAATGATAATTTCCTTTCCTGCGAAACTATATTGATGAGAATTTAAGATAAATATTTCACACATTTATCTAACATTTCGTGATAAATACTGAATTGTTAGTATATTTTAGAGAGAAACTTTGCTACAGTTGCATAATGTAAGGTCAAGTTTAAATTTAATGAGTACGTATCTATATATATCATACATATACTTCCCACACATACACAGAGTGAAGGGTTGGGAGAGGGGGACGGTAAATAAATCGCATCTTCACGTGTACATTGGACGTGCATGCCTTTATACTAATGCATCATTACAATATATTACGGGTACAGGCGTCAAGTAGAGCAGTTTTACTATATTTGAAGGAAAAGAAAGAGGAAAGATAACCAATCTGGCCCTTATTTAAAGTACCATCACTGCATTCAACTTATGGGAGTAATTAAAAATTTAGGCAAAACCTAAATCAGGGTTTCGTAGTTTGAACTCGTGATTTTTCGTTTAGAAGGCGAACACTATTCCGCTGAGCCCATTGAGTAAGTTTTCGAAGTTAACGAAATGTCTTATCGGCCATTTTTAATATACATGGTGTTCCGTAATAAAATGGAAACTGAGTACAGTTTTCACAATGTTGCCAATTGAAATTCTGACTATTACCGTATGACTGGCAATACTGCACCGGAACCAACCTTTGAATGTTATTCCTCACATCAAAACAAGACGAGAGCGGATCTTGCATCGATATATCAAATATTGCGACATCGTTTACTATATATTGTTCATTTCGAAAAATATTTGAAATGTAGCCGATTTCCCGACCGTTGGTGCGGTATGAATAAAATGTGTTGGCAACACTAACAACTGGGAGTGTTCCTAAAGTGGGATGGCAACACTGTTCCAATACCTAAAACCCAAGTTATTGTTTGTACGTACCACGGTACAGCAACACTGACAACTGGAGTTCTGCAGTTTTGTGGACTCAACGTACTCACTTTCACACACACACACACACACACACACATACACACACACACACACACACACACATATATATATATATATATATATATATATATATATATATATATATATTATATATAATAATTCACAGCCATATTCAATCAACTACTGGATGAGGCCTCTCCCGAAGCGAGGAGTTGATCTACTGCTCCCACGCTGATCAGACGTGTTGGGGAAGGAGAGCCAAAGCTCTCAACCGTGATCGTCACTGTCTTTTATTCACAGCAGCTCTCCAATTGCATCACGATGCTGGGTGGGCACCGTTCCAGACCCTCTCGCTTTGGAAACAATCCCTTGGCAGGGCCGGGAATCGAACCCGGGACCCCACGATGAGCAGTCAGCGACAGTAACCACTAGACCAGCGGGGCGGTCATATATATAAAATAATATATATCGAATAATCATTAAATTCTATTATTGTTCATGTTCATGTAGAATCGTTACAAGTCAAATATCTTCTATATCAAAACATCGTTTAAAATCAAATATCGTCTATAACAAAAATTGTTGGAAAACAAATATAATTGATATCGAAAACTCGAATATCGATTGGTCGAAATATTCGAGGTATCAATTTTGGATTTTCTCGATACTGATGTCTCTGAAGTTGCAAAATATGGATCGATAAATCGCACAGCATTAATTTTCATTGGATAGTGAATGTTCAAGGCCAATCAGATCTCTGAGGTACGATATCCGTCGGTGAACGTATTTTGTTTCAAAAAATGGGGAAAATATCGACCAGGGTATCATCCCAACATTTCCCTAGTGGGACTAATTGAACGAGAGATATTTGCGAATGAATGGGAATTAGATCCCTTACTTCTGCTCTGTTAAGTCGCGAGGCTTGGAGATTTATTTTTTATGGATTTTAGGCAACTTTGGTTTAGATCGAGATAGGGTGAAGGATAGGACATGGGAAGGGAATGAAGCAGAGCCTGATTTCAAGGTACAATCTCGGCATTTGTCTGGTATGAATGAGGAAAGGCTTGGAAAAGCCTGTCATGATCGGCGCCCGCTGGGGTCGTTCCCAGGACCTTCTTGTTGATAAATCAGTGCTCTACCATCTGAACTACGACGACCGGTTAAGTGACTTAAATGTAACTATGCCAGTGGTATTTATTGTGTCTTAAATTACGTTAAGAGAAAGGTTACGCATATACAAGAGCATTTACAATGGAAATAATCTCTAGCATTGAACAAACGCAATGAAATGCTAGGATCAACATTAACTGACGTGTGTGTGCTATACTTTTTTTCGCAAAAAACTAGGTAAATACTTCAACAGTTCCAGTGAGTTCGCTGGAAGGCAAAGAAGACCGCGTAAACAAGCTACTCACTACACCTGGTGTGCTCTGTGGACAAATATTTGAAGAAACAGTGAAAGCAGATTTTCATTTCATGATAAAACGTGAAAATGTCATAATAATGGTGTTACGTACAAAATGAATGATGTCAACAGTCCATTAACCTGTAAAATGATCAGATTACACTCTCTTGAAGATCAAGAGAGAGAGAGAGAGAGAGAGAGAGAGAGAAATTAGAAGAAAAAATGTGACCTTGTGTTTTATCTAAATAAGCCATGGAAAAGTTCAATACGAGGATTTTGCAATCAAGTGTACACTGTACATTGAAGTAAATATCAAAAGTACTTTGGATTTGTGAAGCTTACAGTGGTTATTCGGAATTTCAGTGTTTTAAAAGAGATTGTTAAGCTAGGCTCATAAAATCGCTTTTATACACTTAGCTTAATAGAATCTATGTGTACAGTAAGTGTGACAAGTTACACGTTATGGCGAAAGCGAACCAAATTCTGATTTAGAGTTAGTGTTCAATACGTTCTGGTTGTGATGTATATCGCTTCGATGTTGGTAAATTGTGAAACTAATGAGCTCATAACACACTTTTCATTCGTCATTTTTAATCAATTTGTACGTACGTCTCATGATGATAATAATAATGATTGCGTGAACGGCTTGAATAAGTTTGTGGTTATATATAGTTATCATTTTGCAAGGAGCGTTGTGGGTAAATACATGAATCTACTTGGCTTGGTAACAACAAAATTGGTTAAAGAAACCAAGTTCTTAGTAGAGAAGCCAATAGATATGGGAACTTTATTTTTGAGAATTAATTATAATCAACTCCATTGTAATATTTGGTACTCATACGCACACACACACACGAGAAACAAACACATTCGTTTAAAACTACGTGTGTGATAACAGTAGCAAGATAGCGAGCACGCATCAGACAGAATTCCATCTGACTGAAAGACTGGCTACTTATTTTTGCCTTCGGTCCGTCAAGTGTAGTTTCACTGGTAAGACGTTGTGTTCGATTCCCGAACGGAAACTGGAAACTTTACT
Organism: Lepisma saccharinum; assembly: GCA_022664845.1. NCBI lineage: Eukaryota > Metazoa > Arthropoda > Insecta > Zygentoma > Lepismatidae > Lepisma > Lepisma saccharinum. The sequence continues at coordinate 52,072 of JAGDQP010007468.1, read as the reverse complement.
ACTTAACAGCACAGTGTTGTCACTAAACTAATGTTCTCTGGAAATAATGAAAGATTATTCTTTTCCTGTTTTTATATTATGTATCTGTGTACGACATAATGCAAAATAAACGATACATGACGTAAAACTCGAAAAGAATAATCTATTATGGACAATCGTCATGAAAGCTTACAATTTTATTTCTCTGGAATAACTTTACATTATGTTTGATCAATCTCCTAGTTCATACTCAGTACTAGCTTCAACCCGGCCACCGCCTGGAGATACTATCCATCGAAAGTATTTTCACACATTAGTGACTTCAGATTTCCGATGGACTTTGGCCATATAGATCCCAGAACAGTCCCAAAATCGATTTCATTTTTCAATAAAAGGATAACGTTTTTTTTTCGGGCTATCATAAAACAAAACATTGCTTGTCCCATAAATACATTTTGTGAGCTATTATTGAGATTTTCGTATCCGTTTTTGTACATTATTTAAACTTTTGCATCGGGTTTTCTACATTATTTAAATTTTCGTATTCGTTTTCGCCCATTATTTAATTTTTTGTATCCGTTTGTGTCCATTGTTTAAATTTTCTTATCCATTGTTGCCCATTATTAAAATTTTTCTATCCGTTTTTGCACATTATTTAAATTTTCGTATCAATTTTTTCCCATTATTTAAATCTTCGTATCCGTTTTTGCCCATTATTTAAATTTTTGTATCCGTTTGTGTCCATTATTTAAATTCTCGTGTTCGTTTTTGCACAATTTTATTTTATTTTTTTCTGATTGGTATTTGCACTTTATTTTTTAGAAAAAAAGATAATCATTGTCAATTTTGCTTTATTATTGAGCTAAAGCTGCTAAACCTATCCTGGAAAATGCTTGTGAATGTTTCATCCATAATCTCACATCTTTCTCTCTGTCCGTTTCTCCTCTCTCTCTCTCTCTCTCTCTCTCTCTCTCTCTCTCTCTCTCTCTCTATATATATATATAAGCGTATGAGACAGAGTGTGTCTACCTGATGGTTCGAATTCCTTCTGTGCACGTGGAAATGCATAACAATGAGAAATCATTGTAACCATTGTTTACAATGCTGAATGCTACACAGACAGCTATTTCCTGTATCGTTCATCTGCGAATTGGAGTTCCTAGAATGCTTTTTCTGCAGAATTCTTTGTCCGCAAGACCACTCCACGACCCGATGAACATTTTCACGTGAACATGTTTCCTGAATATTCATACACAAAATATTTTTTTTTAACGTTTGTACAGTACGTTCTTATATTGCAAAATTGGGTAGGAATATTGGGTAGGAATCACTATTTATGAATTACTTATATTTTTGAACAGTGGAGGACAAGAAATGAATATTTTAGCGTAATCAATCTCTTGTTAAATAACTCACTAAAAAAATTGCGATTTCCTACAATCTTGAAGGATTCTAGTGAAACAATAAAACTCACTTAAATTCCTTGTGTGGTCTTCTAAAGGAAATTATTAAAATTGTACAGATATTTCATTCGTACTTCGACTACGAAAGATATTTAATTCAATGAAGATATAATATACAGGATTCCATACAATCCTCTAGTATTTTATTTTTGAGAAAGAAAACCATAGACCTCATAGTAGAGGTCTATTATGATGTCTATGATAAAACTTATTCCAGTTCTAAGCAAGAGAGCTCACTCTAAAGAAAAGATAACGAAAAAAATATCTGAGGTATTAGAAGTGACGGAAACAGTTAAGATGAAGTCTTTAAATTAAATGATCAATGCATTGTAAGACTTGATGACAGAAGAAGCATCATGCCCAGTCAGGAGAGTATACGCTTCCACGAGGCTTCAGCTGCGAGCATCCTATTTGGATGATAAATGTTTCGCTGGAGAAATTGCGGCGAGACCTTTAATCCGAAACCTCAATCAACTGTCTAGGTCTGGTAGTTCCATAGTTGAAAATTGCTCGCCCCGAGCATCTCGAGACACGTCTCCGTGACCCGGATTATCTATATGGGTTTCAACTCATCTCGTCGAGACCCTTCTAACGACACCACAAACACCTTCATTGCCTTTGTAGGTCGTTAGTTGGAAATTGCTCTCCGCCAGAACATGGGGCTCGGCCCTGGGATCTGGATTATTTATACAAGTTTGAACTCATCTCCTCGAGACCTTTCCAACGACACCTCAAGCAGCTTCATAGCTATAATAGTTCCTGAGTTAATGTTGCGGACAGACGGTTGTATAAGGCTATATAAATGCTAATCTACTCCAGCTAACGGATAAAGTTCAATGCATTTTATAAAAGGGAAGAATTGGTGTCCCTGATTGTCATGTAAGTTTGGAAAGCATTTTAAATAGGAGAATGAATAAGCCTGTGTTGTTATGCAACCAAGCATTCTTGAACGTAAAAAGGGTTGCGGAAAACCAGCAAAATCGAAAAGAAATTATGGTCTTAGAAATTTAGATTACTAGTTTGTGCCTTTTAGAGAAAACACTGAGTTAAAGACCTAGTTTACCATAAGGTTCAAATGTAATACACATACACTTTTAGAGTATCGTCTCTACACATATTTCTTACGCATGTAGTAAGCACCACATATTTCTTACGTATATTTTTTTGCTCTATGAAATTACAATGCTGTTTTTATAAATTTAATGCTGCTCCTACAAAGAAGGAAAGAAAGGAATAGAAAGAAAATGAAAAACGAAGAGAAGGGAAATAAATAAAGGAAAAAGTAATGAAGAAAAGAAAGAAAAAGAAAGAACGAAAAGGTAAGAAAAAGAAGGAAGGAACGAAAGAAAAGAAAGAAGAGAAAAGAATGTAAGAAAAAAGAAAGAAATGAAGGAAGGAAGGAATGAAAGAAAAGAAAATCAAAGAAGATAAAAAGAAAGAGAAAGTAAGAAAAAATAAGGGAAAAAAGAAAGAAAAATATAGAAAGAACCAACGAACGAAAGAACGTAAAAAGAAAGAAAGAAAAAGAAAGGGTAATTAATTAATAAATGAAAGAAAGAAAGCTGATACGATAAGGAAAATTGATTGAGTGAATGAATGAAAGAAGTAAGGAAGGATGGGAGACAGAAAAATAAAGTAAATGTGAGCAGCTTTGACATCAATGGCAGTTTGTAACAAATTTTTCTTACGTCTTTTGTGGAAAAATTAGCTCAACTAATTGAAACTAAATACCACTTATGGTAGTTGACCTTGAAGGACGAAAAAACGCTACGACCATGGGCGGATTTATGGTGCATGGGGGCATTGCCCCCCCCAGTCACTTCAGAATGACTTTAAATGTTTGATTCTAAACGATAGCGTTTAAAGTAATTCCCTCCCCCCCAGGGTCTTTTTCCTAAATCCTCCCATGACTACGACAGGATAGCCACTTAGAGCAAGATATTTTTGAGTCATTGCTTCTGTGAGTGCGGGAACAGGGAATTAAATTAATTGTTCTTGAAGCGGTGGAAGTACAAATATCGCCCTCTCTTAGGCATTATTGACAAATTTCACGAAAGATAAACGGAAGAATAATAATCCAAGAGTAATGTAAAATTACTCTAACAGCACAGAATATCGGCACAATAAATAATAATAAGTCTAACCACTGGCGTTACAGACCGAAAGGTCCTGAGCCTGCCCCAACGTCATCTGTCCGCGGTTGGTGGAACTTCGTCCACCTGTGTGATGACCATGGGGTTTAGCACTCGGCATCACCTTGACCACAAACAGGCGTATAAGAGGTTTTCTAGACCGAGTGATCGTCACGTCTTTATTCACGAGACTTCCCAGTTTGCCTCACAACACTGGGTGGACACCGAAAAGTGGGGGTGCTCTAGCCGGGAATTGAACCCGGGACCACGCGGACATGAGTCCAACGCTCTAACCACTAGACTGTGGAGCCCCATATCGGCCCAATACTGTACCAATATTGACCCAATATCCTGACTGTTTAAGTAGTATTGAGTCTACTTGACCCAATAATGTTCTTTTTCGCGTAAAAATGAGCAAAACTAGAATTAAGGTATGCTCTATCACAGTGAGCCGAGAGTGATCAGTACAGATGTGCAACGTTGTAGCGTTTGTTTCATGTTGTGCCTTCACAGCAGAGGTTTTGGGCAAGCAGACGACAATTTTGCAACAACAAAACACGAAGGAAATAAACGAAGCTCTGTGATTACGTCTGCAGATAACTCACGAAACTCACCCGCCCTGAAATATTGGACAAACTATAACGTGTTGAAAAAAAAAAAGTTAGATGAAATTAAGATGTATCAGGTATGGAAATATGTATATTTGATCCTATGTCTACAGATTGCAGAAGCCAACTGGTTATGTATTAATGAGAAAAGGTTTAATATTACTGTCCCTTATTCTAAGGCCGATATTCAGTTTATGAATGACAAACCAAATATCAGTTAATTGGCGAGAAAAGTGAGTTTTCTGCATGTATATTTTTAATCCGTACTTTAAGTTGGATTAGTGTTTACGTTAAATTAGTTTGATTTGGTTAGAAAAGCAATTAAATGTTTACTCAAAGTAATGATCATTATAAAATGGCTTTCTCTGTAATTTCAGTACAGACAATGTACGTGTTTTAACCAAGATTTTGTTTTTCTAATTTCCTGTACGTCATATGAACTGTTTACACATGTCATTAGTTCTCGTAATGTAATTATAATCTTTGTACATCAATTAGCACCGCAATCTGTCACAAATAGTTGGACAAACATATCACCTATAATCAAACACATACGATCCTTGCGTTTGTCACAACAATAACATTGACTTCTGTTCTCTGATTATGGATGCAAGAATGTCAACATCTGGGAATATACAAACAGTTTGCAAAAGGAATTAGCTAGATATCCTGTAAACATGAACTAGAACGCACAAAGAATGTTTTCGAATTCAAACTATGTACCTGTTTAAATTTTAGAGGCAGATTCTGTATGCCACATGACTTCTACACTGTAAAAAATTACACTTATTGAGGCCTAACACTTTTTGAACATATTTTTTTTCTGATTTTTTTAAAAACTTATGAGTAGGTTAGTGTTTGAGTTTATATATCTTAAAAGTAAGTGTAGAACACTTCCCGTAAACCTTTGTTTTTCAGGATTATGTTTTAAACATTTTCTGAACACCTCACTTGTTTGAGAATCAAACTTATTTTAATATATATAGCTACGAAAGAGACGATTTTACTTCATTCTTCGTACCATACTTGATTACAGAAAGAGAATATAACTCTATGACTCTGTCTTTATTCTCACTCCTGCAGGCCCGTAACTAGGGAGGAACTAGAAGGACCTGGTACCCCCCAAAATTTTCCTACTTCCTACGTGAAAAAAACAACAACATGTGTGTGTGTCCCTATCTGTGTTACATCAAAATCTGCATTTATTTAGGAAGTAATATTTCGAGATCCATCTGCACTCCCTCTCTACAGTTTGTGGCTGCTGACGCCCCTGCACTGCAGTCAAGTAAACTTTACAAAAATGATCTAAAAACGATTCATTAGAAGTGTGCAACATTGCTTTTTTTCAACATGTGAAGGAAGTATGAAAGAAGGGGTAAAATGGTTTTCGATAAGTAGGCCTACAAGCCATTGATGGATTCAAGAGGTGGGGACAAAATGAACTTTGTCAACTATTACTCTTCAAAATTTTACGTTTGTCTAGTCACAGGGCACTGGAAAACATGGCCACCGGCCGAAATTAGCTGAAACACAAGTGTCTGGCCGCTCAGTCCGATCTTATTGTGTAATAATAAAACCAAAATTATCTAACCTGACTTTAACTAACCTGCCATGACGTCTCGCTACCGCTAACTCGGCTTTACATGTGTGAATATCTTTTGAATTTGAACTCGATACACATAGATGACGTACGAGAGAGATCACAATCATAACCGACTGCTATCACCTACAGTTTAAAAACACTTGTCTTCGTGCGGGGGGAGGGGGGAAATGCCAGTGAATCAAATTCATCATATCCCATCAACTTTCAGGGGCTGTGGTGAGTGGGTGGGGGGAATCATTATAACTCCTGTTCGAAGAAGCTGCGAAACTTAGGAGTTGGCATGTTTTAATCAGTTCATATGGGCTACAACTTGCGAAAGCATCAATGCAATACTCGTCGATTGTAACAGCAAACAGCCTGTCATAAATACTGGATAAATTTGTAAGTAATTATATACAGTAGGCTATATAGGAGCTGCTTCAAGTTACTTATTTACGCAATTAGGGAATTTGCATTGTAAGAAAATATGTAATGGATGAAGGTACTTTTATTGTACGTATATTAGAAACAAACCAACGATTGTGTACGATGTTACTAGCACTGGAAACTCATTAGTAAAAGGTTTATTTTTATTGGCTTGAAGTGTGCCTTGTTTCTTCTTGTGAACTATGCTAACATAAGAAATTAACCAGTGTCGCATTAGAGCGTGCTCTTTAATACGAAATAATTACTGTTAACGATAATTACTGTCTTTTGCAACTTTTCTCAGCAAGATTATCGACATTGCCGAAGAAAGCAAACTCAACCTAATGTAACATTCGCCTGACTTTTATTGTACTTTCTTTTACAGAATACACGAAGGCAAGAAGGAAAATAGAAGGTGATACGAAATGAGAAGCATCAATTATCTCTGACGGCCCTACCGCTGCTCAGTGTTTCTCTCAGTCAAAGCCCCCCCCCCCGGGACTAGTCTGAACACTTGTGGTACTCATATAGTCATATCTATACTGAAATACGGATATACAGTGGAACCTCGATATATCGAATTCCTTGATAAATCCAAGTTCTTCCATTCCCCTTGAACCTGCTATTACTCCCATGTGTATTTTTACCTCTATAAAATCGAAGGACTGGGCAGGAAGACATCACTATTTCGAATTTTCATACTTGCTTGGCTTGCCACCGCACCTCTATATATCGAAGTTGTTTTGATAAAGTTTATAATACACGAAACTCAGTACGTTCTTTGAATGATAATCGTTCATGTTGCAATCTGTAGCCCCCACCATTGTTTACATTTGGTATGCCCCCCCTCGCGTTGCCCGAGTTCAGTTTGACAGAAAAGTGCGCGTGTGAGAAACCTCTGTATATCGCAGTCAGTCAGAAATCACCTTGATAAATCGAACCTTGGTATATCGAAATCCTCGATAATTCGAAGTTTTCTTGAGGTTCGATATATCGAGGTTCCACTGTAATAGCAGATTCTATAAAATAATATTATTGATGCTATTTTGAGATTAAGTAAGGAAGTACGACATATTCTTAAGTAACATTATTGTTATTTTATATTTTAGCACATTGGAGTCAATATGCATTATTTATAATTTTCGTAAGCCCCCCTCCCAACAAGCGGCCACGAATAAAACTTCTAGAAGAAACAGTGATACAGTAAAGTCTTACGTCAGATCCGGCAGGTCGCCATAGTAACCCGCCATGTTAACAAAGACCAGGCTGCAAACACATTAGAGGACTACAGAGGAAAAACGTCGCGGTTGGGTGTTGAGAAGATTTTTTCTGGCTGAGTGAGGACAAAGCGCTTTGTTGACGCTGAAGCACGAGCAAACCAGTGGGTGATGTAATTGCCTTATTTGTATTATTTTGAAATAAATAGTTAACACCTAACAGAACATCAACAAATAAACTACAATAGCCAACAGGAATGTCTTTGGCTCACCTCCTTGAAAAATAAATTAGAACAAAAACAGAAAGCAGTTGTTACGAGAGACGACAAGGTCATGAAACTAAGATAAACAAATAGACATTTCTGACCATGAAATCATTTACAACGTATTTCTTCAAGTATTTATCACACCACCAAATAGCTACGGCATGAAGTATGAGCTCATCAGCCATGGCATTGCTATGGAAACACACAGACATAGATAATTTCCTGTTCACACATTTGTGGTAACAACTATGTACGAAAGACGTAATCAGGAGATGTTTGTTTGCAGCTTTTTTTTTTTTTTAATTCGGTCATAACCTTTCCAGAAAGTTCTTTGCTATAAGGAAATATCAATAAGTACGCATCGGCAGGGCTTCTTGGAAAAAGGAAACGAGATATTTTGCTAATGAAGTACCTAAATGCGTTTTCAATTGAATGTAGGTCACCGCAAACGCCTGAAGATAGGAAATAAAAAAATAAACAGCCGAGTGAACGATACTGGTTGTGTTACGTGATCACTGCTTGCAATCATAATTGAGCGGGGACCAGGTGAAATATAGGAAGAAAAATGAAGCATATCATTTTTATATTCCTCTTTTCACAAAGGATTAATATCTCAGATTTTTTTTTAACGAAACATAATGAGTAAGGAACACCTTTTTCGCAGTTGGAGAAATCCAGTAATTATCCAGAAAGTGTTGATATCCATCCAGTTGAATTATTATGAACTTCCCCTCCTTTTTGAATCAGCAACATTGTTGTACCCAAAGTGGCAGATACTAACAAGCAAATTTAAACCCCTTCGGTCGTTCCAATTGTACTCGTACAATTTATTCTTCATCTAATTTTTCCGGCACCGTCACGGACTTCGAATCGGCAATGGGTAGGCCCGTGTGATTCAAGCCTCACTATACTGGTCATCCTAACTCAATCGAATGTCACGATGGTACCACAACTACGTCCCTTGACGCTACCTTCCCATCCCTGTCCGGGTGAATGAGTCAGGCTGGGTCGCAAGCATAGACCCGGTGACCCGCTTCGGTGATTGCATGAATATCAATTCTTTTTTTCAAAAAACCTCTATAAATATACAATTTTTCATTTCAGAATCTTTAACAAAACACAGCAAGGAAGACAACTCAGTACTGGGTTACAAAATTGTGAAAGGATTCTTTGTTACCGAGTAATTACAACATGTATGTGTAACTAAGATACCTTCTTGCATAATTTACAATGCCAACAACCACGTATGACTTTCCGCATATGGGTCTACTGTATGTATACAAGTCTTGTTGATGTTAAGAAATGCGGAAGGCGGTTTGAGTGAAGGTCAATCCTAGTTCAGTAGAAGCATCATTCGAGAAAACACAACTCCGTTCGAATTACAACTAAAACCTTGGACTTGAATTTCTTTTCTTTCCTCTGGTTAGGCAAGGTATTCTTCTTTTTAAAATGTGAACGAGTAGGTCAAATATCTGAGGAAATAGACACGTGCAAGATGTCCTTCAGAAAGACCTCAACAGATGCCGTTAACCAAGTCAATTTCACTTTCAGATCAAAGACATACCCAGAGGGGGGTTCTGGGGGGTCAGGACCCCCTCCCAAAATTCAGATATTTTTTTTGTGAAAAGCTATCATTTTTAGCAAAATTATATACGTTTCACAGCCATCTGTGTTCAACATTATCAAGGTGATCCTCATGAGGATGAGATCAAAGTTGCAACGTGACAGTGAGGGTGAGGACTGAGCAAAGATGTGAGGGTGAGGATGAAATTGAAACGCGAGGGTGAGCGAAATTTGACGAAAATGAACCCCTTTGGTTGCAAGATATTTATCGCTAAGGGCAAAAGGTGTCGCAGCCAAGCTTCAGTATACTAACTTAATTTGATGCATAGCATCATTGAAACGCCATTCGTAGCATGTAAAGTAATAAGAAAAATGAACATGGATAGAATCTCTTAGTTTAATAATTAGGTTTTTGAGCGTGAAGCATCACAAAAGAATTAGAAATTTAGACATAATTTTAATACAGCGTTTCTCAACCTTTTTCATGCCGCAACCCACTTGTACCATGCCTTCTGGCCGGCGACATCCAAAAGTACTTTTCTTATTTATAATAAGCGGTTTCGCTTCATTTTATGTGTTGAATGAAGCCTTCAGGAGAATATTTAATACACACACATACGCGACTCCTTTGGATACAATCAGAAAAAACCCACGTTGAGAAACCCTGATTAATTAATTACTTCATTAAATTCGCTTCACAAATAAAAAAAAGCTCTTCTTGTATAGGCTCAATCTTTCTTTTTTGGGGGGGAGGGGTGCGAGGGATTGGACTTCTTCAATATAGCATACGGAGCCAAAGCACCCGGGTTCTACACCCGGTCCGGCCAACTTTTTAAAAAAATAAATCCTTCCTACACTATCAAACTCCGCGTAGTGTGAGGAAATGTACAAGAAGTGTTCGAATTGTGATCAAAAGTGAAGAAAAATATAGAAGTGTTTACAAATTGAGTCATTTGCGATGTGCAAAAAAAAATTTTAAAAAAGGATTTAAAATAAAAGGATATAAGAAAGTTTTATTTTACATCATACAAGACCACAACAGCCCTTTTCCTGCTCTTTACTTTGCCCTGCTTATTAGTAAAGCACCCAACTGAAAATCCTGCTATATGACTTAACATCATACAATTTGCCTTTTCTTTCTTTAATAACATTACGAGCTGGAAGTTAAGTGGACAGAATAGTGTACAAGGAAAAATCATAAGCATGGGCGGTAGTAATTATAACTTGCATATTGACAGAAGTAATAGCAAGGTCGGTGGACTTTTATATTGCCGTGTTTTGATATGGATAAGATCATTTGAATGTAATCGTTATGCATTATGTAATCGTCTTAAAAGGCGGTTAAAAAGTTACGGAAGCAACAGTAAGTGGTCAGCGCTGAAGGCAATCACAAGAGATCTCCAGTTGAAGCTTTGCGTGGCGTGACTCGGTCTGTCCAATGTTTGTGTCGGATATTTTATGGGAAACTATGTTATTCAGATCACGATGCGTTATGAAGCATGATTGGGCTTTAGGCATACAAATTATTAACAGTAAAAGTACGTCTCTGTTATTAAAATTTGTTAATACTAATTGGAATGATTTCATGAGAAAGAAATCGGTTTCTTTGAACACACAAAATCAAATTAGCGAGCGATGGTAGAGCGTTGGTTTCATATTTGTGAGGTCCTGGGTTCGATCCCAGCAGCTGACAATCCTGATTGAGTTTTCTTTCAGTATTTTTCCTTATTCAGACCAAGCATTCCTAAAATTTGAACTCTTAGTACTGTTGGGCCACGATGGCTCAGTGGTAGAGCTCTAACCTCTGGTGATTCGGGTCCTTAATTCGATTATAGCTAATTTGAAGTGGGCTTCGTGATGGAAAAACATCGTGTGCGTGGGGTTTCTCGGAATTCTCCCGTTTCCTCCCACTTGCTTCATTCCACCCATCTTCTCATCATCATCCACACGGTATGAGTTAAGCTTACCTAAAGGCCTTAAATAAAATTTAATTCTTAGAACTGATACAGATAATTTTGAATATTACTTTGTCGAAATGATATAGTTTATTAATAGACTGGACAGGACATGATACAAACAAACGAACAGATGTGTTTAGATTTAAAAGGATTGTCCGACTTTCGACATACCGAAAACTTATTCCGTCATATTTTAAAACAAATAGCTGCTATATTACAAATTCTAATTTTTAGCCATTGCAAAAGTTCAAAACAGCATACTGACTTTGAATTTAATTTGGATCCATTTGTCAATCTCGGTAGCCGTGTGGGCTAGGGCGATGCTCCACCGTTCATGAGGTCGCAGGTTCGAATCCCGCCTGGGGCATGGGTGTTTGTGAATGATTTTGGCGCCCGAACAGGGACCTTAATGTTCAAAAATAAAATAAAACACTCATCGTGGTTGTTTGGTAGGTACCGAACAAGGACTTTGACGCTCATATGAAACATTGAGAGACTGAATACGTTGACGATCAAAGAATGTGGTGTGGTAGAAGTACATCGTAGTACGGAGGTAATCATGAAAGGAAGACGCAGTGACGGTCGCCACGTCTAACTCCGTGCTCTGCACGCCGTATTTTAGATTCAATGTGTTCGTATAATCGTGATGGGCCGAAGTCCATACTAAAATGGCCCAAATAAATTATTATTTTTTAATCTATAATATTCATGGCTTTTAGGCATCTCAGACTCAGGCCGGGATAAGGCGAGGGAGATGATTTTGAAAGGTAGTAGACCAGAACCTAATTTGTAGTTACCATCACTGCATTTTCCTGATGTGACTAAGGAGAAACTGGAGAAACCGCAGTCATGATGGGTGTTCATTGAATATAAAGGTTTTCTTGTTATAGTCCAGTCCTACTGTACGTTTTAATTTTAAAACAAACTCGTATAAATAATGTGAAAGCTTCTTAACTTCGTTGCCTCAGGACGGTACGAGCTCCATTCTGAAAATTGTTGTAATCTAGTGACATTTTGAACACATGACGCTTGGAATTTAATGTGATCAATTACTTTCGTCGATGAAGTTCGTTATTTTTTTTAAACTAATCTTTACATAAGAATCCAAACGTGTTCAGAAAGAATATAGAAGGTATTTAATATCAACATACAAGTACGTTTCACACCCAGAAAAAGTATTGTATAACAAATATTTCCATTTGGAAAGCTTCAGGATTAACATTCATTCATTAATCTTTTCAAACCACTTGTAAAAGCGAAACGATATACATATAGGCCCTGTAAGTGTCCATATGTATGTTTGAACTAATTATTTCACATATGAGTGTTCAGGTTCCCTCTGTATATTTTGTTTCTGTCTACCTTTTTTCTACGGGGAGGGGGAGGGGGGTCTTGCTCTATCATTGCAAAGCACAGAAAGGAATTTCTCTTCGAAGCTCCATAAGTGTCAGGAATCGGTGAGACTTTCACTTGCATACATTCTCTAAGCAAACAACAATAACACGAGGCGATCGGTGGCGTTCCGTGCTACTATCGTTTACTTCCATACGCTTTTTCCTTATGTAGTGAGTGTTACGTGCTCTTTCATAAGTTGCCTACCTACCATAAAGACTGTGTACTTTTTTTATTTGGTATTAATAAGAGACATTTACCAGAGGCTGTTTACGTGTTAATGTCAGCGTGTTTATTCTTTTTTTGTAATGACTTAGCTCAGAGTGTTAATTACCAGCAATTAGTACTAAATTATAGTCACTTAATGTGGTAGGTCAGTGGATTGTAATTAACAAGCCTTAGATTCTAGTTCCAGTGTCGGTTTATTCTGTAAATGTATTTTCCCAACAATGTGTTCTGAGTTGATGATTGATTTCTATTCAAGTTACTTCCCCATTATTAGTATGAGAGCGCTCTTCTGGGGATAAGGAAGGTAATGACCATTCCCTTAATTTAGGTACAATTCCAGTATTCACCTGGGTAAACTTGAGGATGAGCCTAAAAAATCTCAGTTGCGCTGGCCGTCAGCAGGATTGCAATATCCTTGCCTATTATTTAGTGCCGATCCGAAGTCCGGAATGTTCAGAGATTCCGCCAGGATTTGCACTTGGGGGTGTGTGTGTGTTGAATTATGTGTTGTATTAACTTACACCAAATGAAAGAGGAAGTCGTAGAGCCTTTTCAAGATTGTCATGAGGGGGGTCTCCATTCACAGGGATGTTCGCCATTCCTCCGACGTTTCAATTTCTGATATAACTCGGCAATTAAAGTCGATTTTTGACAATTTCACAACATAATTTTGATTAAGCGGATTGTCAAAACTGGATTCATCATTCTCTTGGAATAATCCCAAATAAATTAACTGAAATTTTCTTAAAATTTGCCTAAACTAAGTTTGTACCTTTTAATGTAACTAGGATTGCATTGCAAAGAAGCTGTTTGGCATGTATAATTCTGTATCTGAGAGCGAGAGCCAAAACCGCGTAAGTCACAACTCCTTGTGTTTCAGAAAAGAAAGAAAAGAGAAAGAAAAACTTCCTTTCACACAGAAACAAAACGAACAATCTACATAATAGACTTATCATTCTACTTCATTTAAGATGTTTACAACAAGAATCAATCAACCATTATGCGAGGCCTTCCGAATACTTTACAAAACTGCATGAATCATGCTTTGGCCAAAATTGGACGTGATTCTGGCTCTAAGGCACAGAATTTATAGTGACATAAAAAAAAAATATCAACATATAAGATCCCCAATTAGTCATAAGGTTAGCACGCTCACTTTCTGGGCTCGTAGTCACGGGTTCATATTACCTGCTAATCCATTGAATGGAATCCACTCCACTAAAAATTGTAGGTCCTATCCTTAGAAGCTCACCAGTTTGTTTAGCATATTACTAGTAACTGAATCATTCAATCAACAGACGAGGAGTTGAATAAATATGATTCCAAGACCTTAATTAAAATGGTTATTACGTAATCAGTGTTTCTTCCAGGTACACATTAGGAGGAATGAGCGACCCCTTCCAGAAACATTCAGCACCACCCCCACGTACAAAGTAATCCACATACTATATAGTCCCATGGTCACTGACTGACACTCACTCACTGACTCACTGATCATCAAAATTCACAGGAAAAACTACTGGAGCTAGAAACACCAAATTTTATGAAGGTGTAGGACCATGAGTAGGTAAAGAAAAAATACGACATTTTGAAAAAGTCGCCATCCTGGATCTAAAATGGCTGCTAAACCCATTGTTGTATAGAATAATCTATGCTAGAATACACAGCCTAAACGGCTGGAGCTAATGAAATGAAATTTGGAATGAAGGTACATCACTAGTAGGTTACGAAAATATTACATAATGTATCCTAAGACGCCATCTTGGATCCAAAATAGTGGACCAAAAAATCCATTTTCCACACCGTTTGAGCTAGAGATACGAAATTTGAAATATAATTGTATTATCAAGAGTAGTTTACGAAAATATTACATTTCGGAAAAGTCGCCATCTTGGATTCAAAATGGCCGCCGAAAAACCCACATTCCACACCGTTCCAGCTAGAGAAATGAAAATTTACATGGAGGCGTACCATCACGAGAAGGTCACGACAATATAAGAAAACGTTAAAAGAAGTCGCCATCTTGGATCCAAAATGGCCGCCCCAAAACTCATTTTGCATTCGTCACAATTATATGCATTGTAGTGCTTCTTAACATTCTCAAATATCCATGCCCCAGACGAGATTCGAACCCACGACCTTGCAGACGCATATAACGCCTTCATACCAAACGACTACCTCTGTTGGCAATTGTGATTTAGACTTCATCTTAATTAAGTCTTGTTTGTTTGTTTACATATTTTAGAATTTCTCCAGGAATTTTGTTGATCGAACTTCGTAATTTTCCATATATTTGCACACATGATTTCATAGTATCACTCGAATCTCTCTCTCTCTCTTTGTGTGTGTGTGCGTGTACGTACGTACGTTCATTTATGCATATTCTCTACCTAAAAGAGCATGTTTTCCCATATACAGGGTGTAAGAAAAAATTCATGGCGATCTTTTACAGGTACAACGAGGGAAACAAATCTTAATAAAAATATGACCAAAATAATTATATTGTCCAAAGTCCTTGCTTTGAAAAATCGAAATTTGGACAATTTCAGACTATAGCTGTGTCTAAACAAAACACGCTATAAAACTAGATTTCGGTGTAAACTATATGTTAAGTTCCCAAATATATTTTTATTACTTTTTTTTTTTAACACAGCCTTAAAATATTACTTTTAATTTTAGAGTATTATGTGCTGTATACTAAACAGAAGGTTCGGTTAAATTCTATATTTCGAAACTCTGAAATATGATATGTGTGTTCGACTGCGGCAGTCGTATGGTCTGTGACGTGAGACCAAAATCAACGAGGTTTCCGGGGTCGAATCCCGACTAGAGCATTGATGTTTGTGGATTAATAGTAGAACCTAGACGGGTCAGAGAGATTAGTTACTAAAATGTCCCAGAACTTTAGTTTAAAAAATCAAAAGTGAGCATATAATATCGAAAAGTGTTTAGTAAATATAATTTTAGGGTTCAAAAGAATATATATATATATATATAATAAATCACAGCCATATTCAATCCACTAGTGGATGAGGCCTCTCCCCGAAGGGAGGAGTTGGTCTACTGCTCCCACGCTGACCAGACGGGTTGGGAGAGGAGAGCCGAAGCTCTCACTGTGATCGCCACTGTCTTTTATTCACAGCAGCTCCCCAATTGTCCTCACGATGCTGGGTCAACACCGAAATTTTTTGAGCCCCCACCGGGAATCGAACCCGGGACCGCTCGCACTGAAGTCGAGCGCGCTACCGACTAGGCTACGCAGGAGCTCATATATATATATATATGTTTTAGCTTTTTGTTGCTAATTCGATAGCAAAAAAATTAACGGGAAAATTGCCATTCGTTAAACTCAATCTTGACTTTCTGACGTTCAAATAGAGAATTACGGGGTCAGAGTAACGCCTCTTCCTTGCCTTGTGTCTGAATTCTAAGTAGAAACTTTGAGACCTCATCAGGAAATGAACGTGGGACCGCATGCACTCAAGGCGAGCGCGCTACCGGCTAAACCACGCAGGAGGTGCGAATTACTTAAATGTCGTAAACTGTGTTCCACGACGAAATCTGCCTTTGTGGCCCTCTGAGTCTAGACTAGATTGACCATTAGTAAAAAAAAAAAAAGTATGAAAAAAACAAGTTCACGAGAAATACGTATCACGCAATATAGCTGAGAATCAATAAGAATCATTTCGTCTGGACCCATAAGAAATCAAAGACTAATCAAAAGTTGGAGAATTACACGCTCACTCTTTCGTATGTGGACAAGCGCGCTGTTACTTTGCACTGTTCGTGATCGACAAGTCTTTTGCGGGTGAAGTATAGAGGAAAGGTAGACATGATACAAATTTTAATCTGAAAAATAAATTGCTTACACAGATTTATACATCAGAGCTGAAACGTGTCGCCGGATCAATCAGATTAAGTTCTCGACCGAGTCATCGGATCTAGGCTTCGTACCGGGTGACCCGATTTGGATCCGGTAATCTGGAGGACAAAGCAATTTTTAATTATTTCCTTGCGTTTGAAGAGTTTCTTTAAGGGGTGACCAGGAAAGGAGATGTTATTCCCAGGGCACGAAAAATATGACGCCGAAATTCCCAGTTAATTATGTTTCCGAGACCGGGTCTCCGGGTCACCAAAAGTGACCCGGTTTCAGCTCGGTTATAAATTATTATTGATATCCTTCAATAGTTAAACAGAAACTAACAGGTAGTTTCTGCAAGCTATTAAACCTAAAATATTAATTAATACTGTTTTAAAACGACAAAAAGTTGCCTTCTAAGAGGCCAAGAGTAGGGTGGTCCGTAGAACCTCCTAATTAATAAAATTGGTCCGCACTTGAAAATAGTTTACGGAACACTTCAACTGAGTGGTAAATGCACTTTTTTCAGTACTGTGTAGAGCATTCTTTCTAAAGATTTTATTTGTTTCGTTCTTAATGTAGGAAGTATCGGTAAATCAAGTAGGCATCTCCAACATTATAACAGGTTTCTTTTTCTCATACGTAAGTTACTTTCAGTTTCCTGGCTCAGGTGATTGGGAGAACGTGCGAATCTTCAAAATAACGGAACCTTAACACAATAACTTTCAATTTCACAAGAGTGCCGCCGCCGGCAGAAAAAATAAATAAAAGAGAACCACCAACAAACACGACATTACCAACAACAGCTTCTGTTTTGAATGTTCGTAAAATAATTTTTATATTTCGTTCGCCCTCCCGGCCCACATAGCACTGTTACTTGATTCAAGGTTGAAATTCCCTTGATTTTTGCCTTGTTAGTCTTGACGTGATACAACAAGTATATTTCAAGCTTGATACAACTTTGATTCTTGCTAGATAAAATATATGCTTGCACTTAACAACCCAATTTCTAGCTTGATTATCCCTTACTTAAACAAGGCACATCGTGTCTTTGAAAAAATCAAGCATGATTCAAGCTTGATTTAACCTTTTTGCTTGACACGACAAGCTTGATTTAAGCTGATTTTACTATATGGGGATTTTTTGTTACTACGGCAAGGTCGCTATTAGTTCAAGTTCTGAAAAGACATAATATCGACACCAGATGGAATTTAGTAGTACTTTTATTACGCCATTTCTTTTCAGTGACGGATCCAGAGGGGATGTCTTCAAGGAAAAATGTTATTTTTTATAGCATTATTTCAACAATTGTTTCCGGACAAATCTAATTTATCTATAAATAACGGTGTCATATTCAATGATAGAACTTGACAATAATATTATAAGGAGGAAATAGAATAAATCTATACTTTAAAAAATTCACTTAGCCGGAAAATATCGAAAATGACTCTGGTCTATTCCAGCTGCGTCCCCCCTTCCCCTCACCAAAATCCTGGATCCACCACTGGTTCTTTCCCCTATTAGTAGATCCACAAAAAAATGTTTAGTTCTATGTTAATTTCAGTTTCCCCTGTGGGTGAGTGGTAACGCTCGCTGCCTTGTAATCAAGGGGTCCCTGGTTCGATTCCCGGTAGGAACTCAAGTGGTTCGAAGCCCACGTTAAACTGTAGGTTTCGTTTTTATAACGTTTTCTTTACCCGATGGAAGATAATGGTAAACCCCCATCCGTTCACCTTGCTCAGAGAAATTCGAGACAGAAATTGTCTTCAGGTAGAACACCCATCATCATCATCATCGTCAGCTCTCCAGTTAGCATCATGGAGCTGCGTCGACACAGAGGTCGGAGCTGCCACACAGGATCGAATCCGGTACTGCTTCCACCGAAAGGAAGAGCCTTAACCACTCTGGTATAAGCATATCTCTTTGAACTGTAGAAATGTTGAAAAAATACAAAATATCGAACCTATAATGTTGTTTGAAGGATGGAAAAAAAAATCTAACAACAAAAACTAAACCGAAAGAAATAAAGCCAAAAGGTAGCATGGACCGGGGTTTGATCCCATGTTATTTCAGTTGCCAATCAAACGCACTAACATTTAAGCTAAGTTTGAAGGAGACTGCTTTGGGTTGATGAACAGTCTGTAGGTCTGGGAAACTGATAGCCAAAAAAGTCCCTAAACCTGTAAAACTCATCAAATGGTATTTCAACTTCTGATAATGTATAATAAATGTTGTAGCGATGTGGCAATTTCCTCGTCAGAACGAACTTGTGGTCTATACGGGTTTGCGGTGTTCCACCAACAGCCTCTCAACCAGCACGAACCGGTGTTATGTCCAACACCCTAGGCCAAAAATGTTTTCGTCGAATGCACTGTTGGTTTTATACACCGGTTCTACAAAGTGTTGGTCACTATGTCAGTGTTGATCTTACGCATGTAATCCGTTTATAGACAATGACTATGACAGGCAAAACTCGGCAGAGTTTTTGGATCTCAAATTTGTTTTTTTTCCATGAGCTCGCCTTTAACTTTTTTTTTTTTACAAGTTACCTGGTATTACGAATTATGAAAATGTCACTAATTTGTTGTCTAAGGTAAACACCTTTCATAGGGAACAATAAGTGCTTAAAAAAACAATTAACACCAAACGTAATCCTACACAAACAATCTTACACAATCTACATATCCTAAAATAACAGAATAATATTACAAGAGATGGGAGTTCGATTCCAGGTCACTATATAAACCAATTTTCTGTGCATTTTTCAAAAGTCTATAATCCCACAGAGTATAAAGAAAAAAACACTTTTAGTTAAGGGATACGTCACAGAGTTTTGTAAGACAGTGTTATATTCTACTGTCAAGCATAAACGCAAAAACAGCTTATTATCTGTTGTGATATTCACGATTAGAAAAACAAAAGTGTCAACAATTACGGAGTGCGAAAATGATTGCAAAATTAAGCTTTAAAAATGACCCAATAAGCGTTTATTACAGTTGACATCGTCGTCAAACGTTCCGAGAGAAGATGACACTTGATTTGTAGTTCGGAAAGTGACGAATTTGTAAGAAGAAGTCCACGTAAAAACCCAGTTATTATAACTTTTTGTCTCATATCACCGCCTCTGTATACTAAATGCCATCAGTTGAGGAAATAAATAAATAATTAGGCGTGTTTCAATGAGGACCCTATCCAAATATCATTTAAACACTAAAATGATTTATAATTGCTAAAGATTTGTGTCGTGTGACAGGAGAATTAACGAGTATATTTTTAAAAGGGTACATGTCCAATAACGTAAATTTTATACTAGGCGTAAAATGAGCGTATTTCTCTCTGTGAGGTCCTGCGCTATAATTATGTGAATTATCTAATATTAGTTAAAGCATTAGATCATTCACACAAGTATGTGCTCGCCCTTCCAGAGAAATATTTTCTTGTTTACGCCTAGTGGACATATGCCCTTTTGAAAAGCTCCTCCGTCGATTAATTTACTATGGACCTCATTTTAAATTAATTTACAATTGGATGGGTATAAAATGGGTATAAAATTTAGAATGAGCTGAGTGTTGCAACGTAAGTGCATTGTTTACTATTTCCCTCTTCCGTTTGTGTTTTATATTTAAAAAATCCATCAAGTACCAATTACCAAATTGTGATGGGAAGACACAATGCATATTTTATAAATACTTACCACCATTTTGGTCACCGAGACAGACAAAAGCACGGGCTTCGTGAACAATTAGTCTTTGGGTCACACCTTGTCAATCGTGGGTCGCTGTGCTAGTAGTAGTTGGACGAACTGATCCACTGGGCGGTCAGAACATGTGTAGAGCACGGAACTGTCGTGTGTAGACAGAAAGTAATAGTTCTTCGCTGTTTCTCTTTCTGTGTATGACGGGCGGAGGGGCGGGCGGAGAAATGGTAAAAGCGGGGAGAGTTTACTTACTTATCCAAGTCACGCCTCAAATCAAGCGTGTTTAAAAGAGTGAATGAGTGACGTACTTGAAGACAGGTTAAAGACGGTGTTCAGAGAGTGAGAGGGGAGGGGAGAGCTTGAGCCCCCTTCTCGAAAAAAAATAAAGAAAAAAATAACAAATAGTTCTACAATGGAATAAATATCTCTGGTAGAAGGCGCAGGTTTGTTTTATAATTCGAAATTGCTGGATAACCAAAAGCAACATTGAATCACGCATTGAGAGAGAGTGTGTGCATGTTATTACGTCAATAGTTTTTTTTTTGTTTACATTGTCATACTCACACAAGAATTTTATCTGCTCGTCTTTCTTCTTCTGAGTGTGTATCTGTGTATTTTTTTTTACCTTGTTAGCGGACCCCACCTTAAAACATTTGGCCCTCTTTTTCAGGGTGATAGACCAAAGCAGTAAGGAGAGAACCCAGATAGTACAAATGTCCGAGACTGCCGGAATATTGAGGACATCCGTAACGTGTCCCTTGGACATCCTGCTGGGATATCCTAAAGTCAATGTCCCACAAAGCGGATATGAGCAAGAATACTTTTTCTTCTGATCAAATGGTGATCCCTTGGATGTCCATGGGATATATCCAGGATTCAGAATGTCCTATAAAAGTCCTGTTGATAACCCACAGAGTTTTTAATTATTTCCTTGTGTTTGAACAGTGTTTCTTCCAGGGGTGACCAGAAACGGACGGAAGTGTTACGCCCAGAACACGATAAATACGAAACTGGAAATTTCCCAGTTCATTTTAGTTCCCAGACCGGATCAATTGGGTCACTGGGTCAGTCGAGTAAACTTTCGGCCCGAGTCACCTATGTTCGGGTCAGGCCGGGTCAACGACAGTAATCCGGTTTCAGCTCTGCCTTGGACGTCTCCATATCCGGAGCAGGACGTCCCTCAGGGGGGACGTCCTTGTACTATCTGGGAAACTGACTCCTGATTTGGGTGCAGAGACCCTCCATTTATTCTGGAATGGCTATAACTTTCTCTTATGGTCTGTTTCTACTATGTGCACTCATCTTCTAACGCATGCTACAAGCTAAATGAAAGCAGATAGAGAGAAACAGACCAGATTAAAGGTCATGATCTAGATTTACTCGTCCGTTTTCAATTTGATACCACAACCTTACCGCGGGGTAATTTTATAGTACATGAACTTCCGTTAAATTGGGTATGTTCCACTCGAATTTAGGCTTTAGTAAAAGTGCTGTGAGGCCTTATTCACCCGCTCTGTCCGTCTGTCGACAACTTTCAACTCAGGAACTATTACAGCTAAGAAGGGTGTTGATGTGTCGTTGGAAAGGACTCAGTGAGACTGGATCAAACCCGAATAGACGATACACTTTGCAGGGAGGTGCCAGAGATAGGGGACAATTTATATCTTTGCAACTACTAGAGCTACGAAGTGGTTGACGTGTCGTAGGAAAGGTATCAGCAAGACGTGTTCACACAAGTATCATTTATCCAAATCACAGGGACGGTCCCCGAGTTTTGAGAGGGGAGAATTTCAACTTCGGAACTACTAGGGCTAGTGAGGTAGTTGAGGTGTTGTCGGAAAAGTCTCGCCGCAATTTTTCCAGCGGAACATTGATCATATAAATAAGATTCTCGCTGCTGAAGCATGGTGGTAGTTTATGTGCACAGTGCCCTGACTGGGCTCTACCCCACTTGTTTTTTATCTTCTTCCCGATTTTTTACTCTTTTCTTTACATAGTGTGAAAAAACTATACTCAGGGTTTCCGCCAGGATTTTCGGTTTGCGTGGTGGGGTGTAAAGTCAAAATTATTAGGGGTGTAAGTGGAGGTTTGCACGGTTTCTATCGACTTTTCTCAGCATAAATTTTGAAGTTGTGGGGGTGTTGTCGAGATTTTGGGGGATGACACGTCCCACATGGGAAATCTGGCGGAATCACTGACTATACTGCAAGTGAATGAATATCGTAAATGTTACCAAGACTAATAAATGTTTATTTTAGGTTCATGGCAGAAACTGAGTGGTCAAAGGACAATTGAAGGTCACTTCCAAATATGTGCACTCTTTCAAATCAATCTGTTGTTGTCATGCGTGATCTTACCTACCGAAAACAAATAAAAGCAGCTCATAAAGATCGTTTTTTATTTATAATTCAAAATTGGTGGAATGAGACAACATTAAGATTAAGCGAAACCTAACGAAAATTTAAAGTACACAGCAAAAGAAAAAAAAACTGTGTTGATTTAACACTTCTCGGTGTACCAGTGCGACCACCACTTTTGTGTGTTAATTCAACACAAGAAACTGTGATGATCTCGGTGTTTTAGCACAATTGGTGTGTTTTCAATGCTCATTCAACACAATGGAGGGTATCACATTAGCACTATCACAGAGTTGAATCAATTTACATCACCAAAATCAACACCGTTTATGTGTTGATTGAACATAAAACGTGGTAGTCGCCCTGGGACATCGAAAACTGTTGAATCAACACCGTTATTTTTTTTTTAGCTGTGTAGATGATCATACTTTCTAAGAAAAGAAAGAATGGTTTATGTAACTTACCTTTCTCAATGTTTAATTCAGGTTTATTAGATAAGATGAAACCAGTATTCTGACTGGAACGATCAGTGTTAGATTTGGTTTTGTACAAAACGCTGGATGGCGAACAGTATTTTATGATTGTTCATTACATAACTTGTTGGATAGTCCTAAAACGAGATTGTCCAAATTGACGTGACGTTGATGCTCAGTTATTGTAGCTAATTGACATCTCTTAATTCTTCTATGCTTTTGTTGCATAAATACCAGACTTGTAAAAGATCGTTCACAAGCTATGGTGATCTTTTATAATTCTCTTGTGCTTAAGAGATGCTCTGTAATTGCATGGTTTCAAAAGTGTGTCTCTGAACTCTACAGATAGAGCTTTCGTTTAGTAGAGCCATCCTCGGTTCGATTCCCGCTGTTGGCTCCTAACTTTAGAGCTGATCTAGCATTATGATGGCAACTGAGAAGCTATTTCAATTAAGGAGTAGCGACAGTGATTTCGCCAGACTCCCTTGTGGGGGGGGTGTCACCCCAAATCTTTCAGAGCACACCCCATATGTAAAATTTTTCAGGTCAAAAATCAATAGAAACTATGCAAAACTCCACTAAAATTCCACACTTCCAATTTTGACTTCAGCCCCCCCCAAAATGAAACTCCTGGCAGAATCTCTGAGTAGCGAAAACTTCGATCTCAAAAGTCAAATAATCGTGGCGATAAGGAGTTGTTGAACAAAAGACGCTGTCCCTGCGTTAATATACTGTCTCCCAAGAAGTTGTCTTATAACTCTACTAATAAAAGTTGTTGAATTAATTTGAGAATGAAAAATAAGTGAAGAGAAAGAAAGGCTTCGTGAAAAATGTCGAAAGTCCATGTTTTGGAGAACATCGAACTTAAAACAATTTTGTAAACTAGCATGAGACAAATACGTCTATGAAATTGTTACAATACACACACACACACACACACACACACACAAATGTGTGTGTTATTAATTCAATACATTTCGGTGTACCAAGGTAATCACCACTATTTTGTGTTATAGCAACACAAGAAACAGTGTTGATTTAGGTAATTGAGCACAATGGATGTGTTGCCAAATACTGATTCAACGCAATGGAGGGTGTCGTATTAATACTATCACAGTGTTGAATCCCCCGAAATCACACAACAAACTATGTTGATTTAACATAAAAGTGGGAAACCAATATGTGTTGAATTGACAGTTGACACAGCCATTTGTTTTTTTCAGTGTACCCTTGGGTTAGAAGTGTGTTCATTTCTGGTAGCAGGCTAATTGTATGTTGCTAGCTGTTGTATTCACATAACTGTTTATGGGTCATTCCATGTCAATTCAACACAGCTTGTCTACCTCACCCTCTCAGATTTCTATGACTTTTGGTTTATTGTAGATTTTTTGACGCACTGGTTTTGGTTCTTTGAAAGTTCAAAAAGTAAAATGTTCCGTGTTTTTAGTTTACACAATCACTTATTACTCAGCAATGGTTTTTGCCAAAGAGCTCGGAGAGGGTCCATTTTAAAGCTTTTATAATAAGCTTTCATTTGATATGATACTTGACAGGGTTGCACAAAACTTTGTATCCCGAAAATTTTTAAATTTGAGTTTCTCAGAATCGGACATTTCGAAAATTAAAAAACAAAAAAACTTATATGTTGGTTATACCTTCCTACAGCCACCATGAAAAATATAATTTGGGAATCATGGGATCATGAGATATAAAATATCTTCGTTATATGCGTGGAGGAAAAGGGAACTAACGGTCCACATTAAGAATTTGTATTATTATTTATGGCCTTTAGTCTTAGGCATCTATGGTTCAAGCTGTGATATGGTAGGGGAAAGGATGCAGTTAGAAATTGGTCAGAGCTTAAGTTCAAGCTACAACCCGATCTTTGGCTGGTGTGACTGAGGAAAACCCTAGGTCCATATTAAGTTTATTTTATTATGAACTGGTATACGATATGGATGAACACATGGATCCTGTTCGGACACGTGAAATTGGAATCGGCAACTGGATTCGTATCATGTAAATAGAAACTAAGGACTCGGATCTGGTTCTTGGAGCCGGGTAACCGTATCCTAAAACATGGTACCAGGTTTCAGGGTTCTGATCCGGGCTCCCGGTTCCAAGTATCAGATGTTCAGTTTCAAATTCCAGGATACCAATCCTGGCCCCGGTTCCGAGATCGAGGTATCCGGTTCCAATAATATTCTTAATGTGAACCTATTATTTCTCGTCAGTCGCACCAACTTGGTGTACATTGAACTTAAGCTCTGACCGACTTCTTACTACCTGTTTCCCCCTTCCTATCCCAGCCTGAGCCATAGAGCTAATGCTAAAGACCATACGGTAACAATTCAAATTTTTAATACGGAGCCAACCTTGTTGGCCGTTCGGTCTGAGGCGTCAGGTTAGCAACTCCAGGGTTCCGGGTTCGAATCTTGATTGGGGCACGGATGTTTGTGTATTTTAGAAATGGGCACCTTGGGAAGCCAAAGGCGGTCAAGCGTGGAGCTGACCACCCCACCTCACTTCGTACCCTAGGTCGAGAAAATGTGGAGCGCTACCTCCACATCCCCAATGCGCCGTTCAGGGCGCGTGCTACAGCTTTACTTTTTTAACAGCTCGAGACGGGCCGAAGTCATTAATTACTGAAATTACCGAAGATACAAAGTTTAACAAAGTTTTTTTTTTATGTGAACCGCTAATGCCTTTTGTTCCCCAAGCATATAACGAAAATATTTTATTTCTCACGATTCCATTATCGTCCCAAATTACAATTTTCATTATAGCTGTAGGCAGTTATAACCAACATATAAGATTTTTTTTTTTAATTCGAGATATCCGATTTTGAGAAAACCAAATTTCAAAATTTTCGGGATACAAAAGCGTGTGCATTGCAACCCTGTAAAGTATCATATCAAATGAAAGCTTATTACAAGAGCTTTAAAATGAGCCCTCTCCGAGCTCTCTAGCACCAACCATTGCTGAGTAAGAAGTAATTTTGTAAACTACAAACACGGAACATTTGACTTTTTGAACTTTCATAGAACAAAAACCAGTGCGTCAAAAAATCCAAGAAAGAAAATAATATTATTCTCAACGAGTACTAGCAATAAACCAAAAGTCATAGAAATCTGAGAGGGTTAGGCAGAATTTTGTTAAAAAGTGTGTTGATTTCACATGGAATCCCTTTGTGCCTTTGTATCATGATTTTCGAGATACTACTCCCGTAATGGATTTTATGCTGTATGTTAATGCATAGTGATTTGAAAGCCACTGTAACTTTTGTCCATTGGCAACATTTGCAATTATTAATTACTTCAGTTACTCTTTAAATATCCTTTAAAGCGTTCCTTGTGAAAAATATCATATACGAAATTTCCATATGTTCTATTTATGTTAACTATGTGTGGGAATTACACCAGTAGCTGCCAGCGTACCATCTTATCTAACGTTGTATTACTTTCCTTGTGTCAGACTCACACTCGTAAGTCCGCATGAACAAGGCCAAACGTAACAGGAGCTGAAGCTAACATATCAAGAAAAACAATAATGTAAATATATAGCTGACCCTATGGCGGCCTACTGAAAGTAGAAGAGTCTCTTCACTAGAGGCCACTAGCAGCGCTTATCAGAGAAGTTCTACCGTTGTTGTCGTCTACCACAAAGTAAATACGTAAATATGACTTATTACAGGCATGTTCAAACAGTTAGGTACTTCGCCGTACAGATGCCAGCATCTAAAGTTCAAGGCGTAATGCTGACCTCTGTACGGCGGAGTACTTAACTTTTTCAACATGGTTTTAATAAGTCTTTAGAACTCATTGCAGGTAAACTGCCCTTATCCTCTCTCTCTCTGTATACATACTTACTTTGTGATAGTACAAATAATGTAGAGGTTTCACTCACAGCTACGATCGCGCTGAGCAGCACTACGAACAGTTACAATAGCTGATTTGGATGCGAAGTGGCGCTGCTTGTCGCAATACCAGGAATTCAAATATAGGTTTGACACGAAGAACGTTCGTGGTGCGACGGTAGCGCTCATAACGACAAAACTTTGGACCACCAACTCTCCATTCCAATGATAGAAGTCCTCTGTTTACGTCTGCAGCAGAAAGAACTCAATGTCTTCGTCTACTCTTCCTTCGTATAAACATCATCGTCAAAAGTATATATTACCTTCTACGTCCCACAGAAAGACTTATAAAAATATCTATGTTCAAGCAGAGCTTCAAACGTTTGTTGGTAGGGCTTCAAACGCACGTTGGTAGGGCTTCAAACGTTTGTTGTCTGCGCTACCGATGCTCGTGAGTAGTGCAGTGGAAGCGCTACGAAAAAAGCAGTAAGCAGCGTTTGTAGGGGCCTCGGTTCAAGGGAGCCCAACTATATTTAAAAAATCTGCCACTGGGTCATTAGATCAAAAAGGGCGTATAAATCAATGTCCCTTAACCCACTTCTGAATTCAGTTTCCCTTTACCTGCTTTGGTTTAGTTCCCTTTACCTGCGCTGCAGACGGACAAAGTAAAATTAAAAGATAAACAACATTTTGAAGAAGAGGGTCCATTAAAAATCATATTGCAAATATCATGTAAATTAGATTTCATAGATAAAGGCGTTATATCTTGGCATTAACACAGAAAACCGTACCTAGAGAATTAGCCTGCATCATTAAAAGTGTATAAATTTTCCTCTTGACTGCGAAAACACTTTCTTGTTTCCCCGTAAGATGTCTCTGAGGGCAATACCTTATTTTCTTAAAGATCCTGGTCAACATAAATTCTATGATTGGTTGAACCTTTCCTGTTAACTGAAAAAATGGAAATACGAACCAATTAGAAGTTTCAATTTAACAGGATAGAATAAGGTAGTGACATCTAACGATGATGCAAGAAACTTCTTGGAAGACAGAGAGAAAGGTGTAGATAATTATTAATGGAAGTTACTTGTCTATATGGTCTCTGTGGTGTTATATGGGCTATTCCATATCAACTAACGGAATGATTTGAATGTAATTTTGAGGAGTTGTTAGGAATAATGTTTTAAGAGCAGCTGTAAAATATTTGGGGGCTGGGTCTCTTGATTCAGTAGATACTTCGATGCAAATTTTGAACACTTCTTAAGAAAATTGGTATTATAAAATGCCAATATCTCATGAAGTAAGATTGCTTTAGAGTCTCGTGGACTTACCTTGGATAATGCAATACTGCTCAAGAAACTATTCTATAGGGCCAGAGTTTAAAAAAATTCGCAAATTTGAAGATTTTGAGTTCTTGGCAGAGTAGCTGTAAAATTTATGCGAAGTTGTGAGTATGTTAGGAGAGTATAAAGTCGTGCATACAGACTGTCTTTAGCTCCCTAACCTTCGAAGATATCGCCGTTTCAAAGTAGAAATGTTTTCAATAAAATATTGAAGATTTTCATCGGAATATCTCTGGAACAAACCTCACTGACACACACGTTTATTTAATACTGAGAAACTGGTAAAGCCCATCCCCCAATCTTTTGACATTTTGTTCAATCAGTTTTCCAAGGTAGATTTTTATTTCGAAACTAGTGCTCATTTGAATTTCATTATGCTACTAACATTCTTTTTGACTAATTCGTCTTGACAAGTTAGTCAGAAGAAGAGAGGCACTTCTTTTCGGACTATCCGTAACTTCTGGTTGGTTCTGTTTGAAAATTACCTCGTCAGTTTGTAACAGGGATTTTGCCAGGATTTTTTTTTCAGTTTGTGGGAGGTGATAACAAGTAGCTTTGCAGAGTTTCTATTGCTTTTTAACCATAAATAATTTTCAAGTTGGGGTGTGTTCTAGAACTTGAAGGTGGGGGTGTGGCACCCCTTATTGGGAGTTCTGGCAGAAACCGTGATGTATAACCCAGGCTAGCACCTAAACCAAAGCAGATTGAAAGAAGTTGATTTCAGATTTGTGTTCAGTAATCTGCACTTCTGTGATTCTGAAGCTGGTAGATCCTTTTCACGTGCTTTAATTTCTCCATTTAGAGAATTCACGCTGGTTTCACTATACATACTTTCATGTGTTGCCATCGGGCTGGGGTGCCTTCAATTTCTATTATGATTGTATTTTTGCTTCATTTTAGATTATAATCTCGAGCCTTTATATGAAACTTCAGGATTTTTTAGAACATTTTTAGGCTACATATCTCATCTCTATTCGAGGTTCCATCCCATTTTGTGAAAGTGGTAAAAAAAACTAGAAAATAGTTATAAAGCTGTCTTTTCAGCGCCAATCCAAAATCCGCTAACGAGATTAAGTGCTTAGGCTTTCGCTAGTTGTGAATGAGTGAATTGTTTCTAACGTCCTAAACAAGTTGGTGAGCTTCTAAAGACGGAACGTGCAGCTTTTAGTAAAGTCGGCTCCGAACCACTCTGTTCGTTCGACCCCCTGGCGGGAATTGAACCCGTGACCACTCGCGCAGAAGGAAGACGCACTCAACTTTCGCTAGAATAAAGAGTTTGTCTTCGGAAGAGTGGTGGTGGGGATTTTGTGACGGAGAAAATATTCTTTTATCTAAGTCTTACGATGAGCGTGTTACCATGTCCACATTACTGATGACTTCACGCTTAAATAGGACTGAAACTACACATGAATGCAAGCATTAACAATTACATCCTGTTACAAGGGCTTAAAGTCCACAAGTAAAAACAAATTTCGCCAAACTCACACATGCTATATATGTTTGTAGCAGAAAATGTGTTAAGACCAGAAGTGGCAAAAAGTCAAACTCCATTTCTGAGCAATGTTATTTAATTGTTACAAAATCATATCTTAACATACTTTACCTGGATGAACAATCGAATAGCATTGCTTGGAGATGAAATTGGATTTAACACACTATATACATCCAAACGTAGCCTTCTCAAAGTACTCTTTGGAAATTGACCGACAGGTTAGCGCGCTCGCTTTCTGTGCGTGTGGTCCGAGTTCAATTCACATTGGGGTCCATTGTGTGGAGAGTCCACTTTAGCCAAAACACTGTAGGTTTCGTCCTTAGAAGGTCATCAGGTCGTTTAGGATGTTAATAATAATTTAATCAATTTTTGGAGTCCCTCTTGCCAAATTGAAATTTGACAAATAGGTCTACCTCGCTGGATCGTCAGGTCAAAGACCTGGAAAGTTCTCGGATAGATTATTATCTGCTCTCATTTGTTTTGGAATGCCTTGTAATTCTGCAAGATTTATCGACAATTACACGTCCCTTATCAAGTCAAAGTAAAACAAAATGACGTCAAAACAACTTGCGCAAGAAATACCATTTACGTAAAGATCTGTGCTTCTTTTAGAGAATTCCTTTCAATAGATTTTTTTTGAAAGTGTATTAAGATTAACGGTGTTCCTCTGATGTAAGGTTAATACTATCAGAAGAAGAAAAATTGAAGTACGAAAGAGCAGCAAAACTAAGAATGCGGAACATTTCCTTCGTCCTTTGAAACGTTGAGTAAGACTGCCCGTCAGCTATTCGTTTACCAGCAATACGAGGTACACAATTTGTTCAAGAGAAATTCAACAGATGGCAGCAGTTTATATAATCATTAGTTCTCAAGACAGA
Organism: Lepisma saccharinum; assembly: GCA_022664845.1. Classification (NCBI taxonomy): domain Eukaryota; kingdom Metazoa; phylum Arthropoda; class Insecta; order Zygentoma; family Lepismatidae; genus Lepisma; species Lepisma saccharinum. The sequence goes on along the minus strand of JAGDQP010007468.1, from coordinate 21,303 downwards.
AAAAATACCAGTTCTGTTGCGTACATAGCCAGGCTTTAATAGACGTAAAAGGTTTAATGCGAAACGATTTCTCTGTCCTTTATTGCGATTTTTATGAATTTAAATTTGAATATAAAATATCTTTTGCAGACGATACTTCAACAATTAGACATGAGCCTTGTGTTACTAATAATTATTTAATTTACTACTAATCAATATTTTTTTTTATCGATGTCTCTAGGTATCACAAGTTTCTTATATAAATTCTATTTTAAATTTAGTAATTCCATATTCGACGAAAACTATAGTTAAAACATTGATTTGTCTCTATTTATAAAATTGAAAGTGATTATGTGTACGTGACCATCACGCCAAAACAGCTTGACCGATTAGAATGATTATTCGCATATGATCAGACAATGGACCGAACTGGGATGTCATCATATCAGTCGCCATCTTGGATTCAAAATGGCCGCCCAAAAACCATTTTCCACACCGTTTGAGGTGGAGATACGAAATTTGGTACGAAGGTGTACTATCAAGAATAATTTATGAAAATATTACAACAATTTGAAAAGTCGCCATCTTGCATTCAAAATGGCCGCCCCAAAACCATTTTCCATACCGTTCGAGCTAGAGGAATGAAATTTGGTATGAAAGTATACCATCACGAGCAGGTCACGATAATATAAGAAAACGTTTTAAAAAGTCGCCATCTTAATCCAAAATGACCGCCCAAAAACACATTTTCCAAACCACTGAAACTAGGGAAACAAACTTTGGTATGAAGATGTACCATCACGATTAGGTTACAATAAATGGGGCAAAATTCCCCTATGGGGGCGCAGCCCATTGGGGGGTCTGGGGCACATCTGCACCATGGAGGCATAGCCACCCGGAAAGTCTGGTTACAATAAAGGGTCCGCACCCCTACAAAAAAACCCAAGTTTGGGCGCAGCCCGCCACAGCCAACATATTTTATTCACCCTGCACCAACTGACAGGCTAATCAGCAAAACTCCCTTATGGGGGCGTAGTTTCCCGGGGGATGGGGACAAATCTGCATCATGGGGGTAAATTCCCCCGCAGGGTATGGTTACAATAGAGGGCACAGCCCCCCCCCCCCAAAAAAAAAGTTGGGTCGCATAGTATTAACCCAGAATCGGCCGAGTATCACCCCAGAATTGGCCCAGTATTAACCCAGAATTGCCCCGGTATTGGCTCGATATACTGTGTTGCTACGGAAGGGACCTAAAATGTAAAATTATCATTTAAAAAAAATCGAAAAGTCTCTGTACCTAAAACATAGTGTAACCGTACGCGGATACCATTTTGGAAAAGAGACATAATATTTGAGGTGTCTAAGATATGAATTAATTTGTATCACATTTCAATATCTTAGAGGGTAAAACATGTATTGACCATTAAGATTGACAAGCAGTCAACTTTTCGATCTTCTCTGTTTTCCGTCATTTACATTATTTGCTTATTAGCGGAGAGGTCTATTCTGCAGGCATAAGATTCGATTCCCTACCAGGGTTCCATTTTAAGAATGAAAAATCAGCTGAACACGGAATATATGTGAAAGGCCTTGAAGGACCTCCCGCTTTTTGTAGAATACCAGTGTTGATTATACTTTTCCTACAAACCACCAAGATATTCCCTTTTCTTACGACTTCCGAGGTACTTCAGACCTCCGATTCAAGTGGCTATGATATGCACAACGACACATTCGCTGTCACCATCACTGTTTAAGGTAACCCTAGGAGAGAAGGAACATGCATTTGTCTTAGCAGTTCATACCCTTGTCTTATAGTATTATCAGGAAGTCAATACAACGTCATCAAAATATTCTTATCATGTTACTATGATAAAGGATGGTACTTCGAAGTTACTGAATATTAGTTGTGGAATAAAATAAAACCTCGTTAGACTACCCCAATCTTTAGTATCTCATAATAATAAATACTCATTCTGAATTCGAAAGGCTTTCAGTTGACACCAAACTTAAAGTGTAGGTGGAGACAAAAACTACATCTGATGACCTGAAAATAGTTTGATACATCATTAATTATAAGATTCACGTGTCCTCTTTCTACCGTTCGCTGTTTGGCTCTTGTTAGAAGAAACGACAATCAAGTAAGTGCTTTATGATCCATATCGCAAGTTGGAAAATAAAATGCTCGTGCGTGTTGACCAGATTTTGAATTGAAGACCTGAATTGAAAATCATCCCAAGCCCACTTTTTTTTTAGTATTTTCATTTATGTTTCTGTTCGTTGGTATCTATGTTCCAAGGGCTATCCACTTGCATAATACAGTAGAACCTCGATATATCGTATTCCTTGATAAATCGAAGTTCTTCCATTCCCCTTCAATCTGCTATCACTTCCATGTGTATTTTTACCTCTATATATCGAAGAACTGGTCAGAAAGACCTCGATATTTCGAATTTTCATATTTGCTTGGCTTGGCACCGTACCTCTACATATCGAAGTTTTGATTGGAAAACCTCTCTATATCGAAGTTGTTTTGATAAAATCTATAATACTGTACTGTATTTAGACGAAACTCAGTTCGTTCTTTGAACGACAATCGTCCTTGTTGCATTCTGTCACCCCTCACCATTGTTTACAGTTGTTATTGCATGCAACCCCACCCCCACTTGTCATCAGTTAGTCGGAGTCCAGTTTGACAGAAAAGTGAACATGTGAGAAACTTAGATTTCTACTTTGGTTGTGTTCGACCTCTATATATCGCAGTCAGTCAGAAATCACCTTGATAAATCGAACCTCGGTATATCGAAATCCTCGATAATTCGAAGTTTTCTCGTTCCCCTTGAGGTTCGATATATCGAGGTTCCACTGTATTACATTCTAACTCCAACTAAAAAAACATTTTTCCAATACAAAATAACTTCAGCTGAATAGAATAACATCCCAAGTCATGGAGATTTTTTTTCCTCCTGAAAAAAATACTCCGGTGGTGGGATGTTTTGCAATTCAAGTCTTATTGACAATAGAGTTGACAAGTTTCTAGATTGTCAATACGGGATAAGTCACGACAGTTAACTCGAGGAACACTCAGAAATTTATTTTGGAATTTTAAGTACATAAATTATGAACATTAACAAACTGTATGTGTTTAAGTTTTCATACACTATTTTGTTTTACTTCTGTTTTTTTTTTTTTTTACATTAAAAACCGTAATATTTTACTAATAAAGCTTCACCTCTCTTAATCAATCATTGAAATTCCTTACACTTTATAGTCAAAATTAATTTAAGCTTATATTTCTATTTGCATCAGAGCTATTATACATTCATTTCTATAATGTTTCCATTTGTTTTTAAGAGTTGACTCTCTCAATAAAAGAATTTTGAACCGGGAATGTTCAGAACATTTATGAATATATTTCGAACAGCAACTATATTAACGTTAAACAGAAAAAAAAAATCATTTTGCCTTTACATCATAATTTTGATTACTGCATCCAGTATCACGTAATTTATTCGTATGAGAAGAATATTCTTCATAAAAAATCAACCCAGTCAGCTGAAGAAGTTAAATGTCACAATCGACTAGGGTACAGAATCGGTAAAGGTATAATAACGGCAGAAGCGAAATCTTTAAGGTTAATGTACAGCCAAAATCTCCAACAAAAGATGGCAGCACTATCTGCGTATTACTATGTCTAATGTATTTTTATCGTTACACGAAATTTCAATGCTGCTCTCACAAATTCAAGCCGAGAGAGTTCTAACTTTCAGGGAAGAAAGTTCATAACTAATTCAAAGAGTTTGATCAATGTCGATTTTTAATTTTCTTTCTTGTTCATTGTTAAAAGAGGTTCATTGTTATAGGTTTGGATATCCATAACAACAATGAAGCTCTTTCAGCAATGAAAGAAAAAAAAAATCGGCACAGATCGGCTTGAATTTGTGAGAGCGGGTGGTGCCATCTTTTGTTGGAGATCTTGGCTTTACATTAACCTGAAATAAACGAGAAGGGGCGTGCAGGATGTTGTTAAAACGGGACAGCATTTTTCACCTTAAAATACGGTAAATCTAGTATAATACAGGATACCTGACAACTTTAGTTGACAAGTTTGTTTATAATATTTGGCAGTTCCAATGTAATATTTTCCAAAGTCTTCAATGAAACTCCAAAAACAATATTTTTGTAATTACAATTCAACGAACTTTCAAAATGATATGTCAGTTCACTTATGTTGTCAAAATGGGGCATGAAAAAGTTTCCTACAAGGGTATATTACCTTTCAAATTAAAAGTGATATATTTTAGGATTTTTTTTTTCTTAGAAATTAATCGTTTACGAAATAAACCGGATGGGAAGTTTTCCATGGACCATCCTGTATTCATATGATCTTCACATTAACAATGGATTAATGGAATGAGTTAACTCATTAATACAGGTAACCTTAATTTAAATGACAAATTATGTTTAGTGGAACCAAATGAGAATAACAGCGCTTTCACATACATGTATGAAGTGTTGCCTGTGCACTAGGCGTTCAGAAGAACAATTCAGAAAGGTTAATATATTTGATATTCATTTATGGCCTTGAGTTATCTAAGGCTCAGGTCTGGATAGGGGACGGGAAAGGTGTCGGCCAAGACCTAATTTGAAGGTACCATCTCGTCATTTACCTGGGACCAAATTATATGAACGCAAAAAAACGCTAGCGCTGCGATTCTGCTAACAATCCCGGTCAATTGATAGCATCTCAGACACACAATCATTATTTTATACAGAATTGGTTGGTAACACTGATAACTGGGATGCTTAGTGAAGGGTGGTGTATTCTGGAGTCACAGCTTGAACTACCAGTAGCCAAAGTAATAAGGAGAAAGAGGGTACGGAGACCACACATAGTTATAATGATGATGATAGGGCCTCCCTTTCATGTAACTTAATATTACTCGTGCAAATCAAAATATTTATTTACAATCTTAGGCTTCGGTGGTAGTCCACACACCAACAGTATTTTCCTATTGTGTCCAATAATGTCAATACCAATTTTGGTGCAAATAGATCTAACGGAATGGGAGCAATTTGGAAAATTGTTTTTTTTTAAATATGGTTAGCAACACCGACCCAGTGCACAAATCAAAGTAATTCCGCGGCTGTGAGCTAGAAAGCCAAGACCTTTCCAACGACAGAACAAACACCTATATGTACACCTTATGGTTCCTGAGATTTGATTTCTGGACACTAACAGACGAATGGACAGAGGGGGATGATATCCCTTTTTTTTATAGCTACGCGATCAAGGGACCTAAAACTGTCATGATTCCGGGGCTGCGGTGGCTCAGTGGTTAGAGCGTTCACCTCAGGCGCTTGGAGTTGCCAGTTCAAACTCTGCTCGTGCCATGTGGGCTTTGTAGTGGACAAACACCGTGTGCGTGGGTTTTCCCGGGATTCTCTCGTTTCCGACCACTTTCTTCATTCCACCAATCATCATCCATCTGGCCTGAGCCAAAGTTGCCTAAAGGCCTTAAAATTTAAATTCAAATTCAAACAGTATCATTGAACTTAGCAACCTGAGGATCGTATACAGACACTTATATGAGACATCACTATGTCTAACGAATGTTCGTGAATATTAATATGAAGCTATGTTACTCAAACTTATGAAAACCAAATGCTATCCACAATAGACGCAACAAAAAGTCAACAGATTGTAAAATGTGTATTCAGATTTAGCAGGACAACAATATTACCATTATTGAAAGTTTTTCTTCTTTTAAATATAGGTTGTTCATTACATTGAAACCCCATGCACAAAGTGACGGCTGCCCGCCACGGCAAGACACCTCGGATTCGACGGGCCGACAGTGGTTGGCGCGGCGGCGCCGTAGCGGAACCGCCAAGGCGGTACTTTACAAGGAAGTGCTGTATATCCACACCACCCGCTGGCGGGCCACTGTCGGCCCGCCAGAAATTTTGGTGCTCTGCTAGTCCACTAGGCGGATAGCCACCACTTGCCGCCGTTCTCTGACAGACCGCTGGTAACTTTAGGCAACTTTGGCCCAGGCTGAATAATACGTTTAAGATCGCAAAATAATGCAAAATAAACATTACGCTTTCTTGCTTCACTCTAAGGTGGAAATGACAATTGCTATAATTGGCAGAGTTCTTAAAGGATGCCCTGGTTATTAACTAGTTGAAGGGCTCCGATGTGAAAAGGCATGAGTCTACATTTTGTCAAACATGAGTTATTGGTAGTGCCAAAAACGGCATAAGTCCACCAATTCACTGTTAAGCTATAGCAAGAAACTCTTGATACTTTTCAGGATACAGTATTTTGTCTTTCTTAGGGACATCAGTTTTTGATCTCTCGTGAAAGTTAGAGGAGGTGGACTCATTCCCTTTTTTCATGCAGTGCCTTCAATTGTTTTAGCCAAACCGGAGTAGAAGCTGGATATTTTTAGAACATATTCTGAATAAATGTGTGAAATAAGCATTTACAAAGTAATCTTCGTAAAGAAAGTGTGCAGGAAGCGTTTAATCTCACATATTCAGAAATGCATGGCTAATAACTTCGCTACACATTACATACACTTGTAAGGAGAACGCTAAGATTCAGTGTGTACGAAATTGTAAAATAAGTATGCTATTTTTTTTACAGAGTATGATTTAAAAATGTTAAATGTCACTTACGTCAATTATGCTAAATTTCGGGGGTAGTAAATCCAATCCATCGTCATCAGGAGGATTAAAATGATCCAAAAACGACTCCGGATCCGACATTTTCAACATATCACTACCGCACCACTCAAAAGAATGACGTCAACTCTGCATGCCGAAGTATTTTTTGTTGACGAATGCTTTCTGCAATGGCTATGTGCTGAGTATGTGCAATAGTCGGTTGCGTTTGTTATATATATATATTTCCAGGTGGTTTTATAGTCTGTCGCGGAATAAGAAAACATAGATATGAAATGAGTATTGTGGACAACAAAGTTTGCTAAAACACTTCAGTCAGTGAATAAAAATTATAATAATAATGTAATATTAAGTAATGCTTATTCTTTTTAATAGCTAATTAATAATATACGAAAGTTGTCTTTCTCAAATCGCAAGGGATGGTCCAGTGGAAACGTGTCCACCTTCTCAATTAGGAGGTCTTATTCGCTGGAATTCCTTTGAAAACTCTTTTATTATGCTCGTTGTACGGACAGTCTAAGTCCGTCACGTTTCAGAGATGACGTCACTTGGCGAGCACTGCCTTCGCCAGTGATTGGAAGGTAACGGTCAAGGCATATATCGAGGTACCATACCACCATTAGCCCGGTGAAACTGAGGAAAACTCTGCTAAATGTCAGTCAGTAAGGCCGGCACTAGAACATGAATCCGTGTACCTCTGAAACAGGGCCGTAGCCAGTGGATTTGGTCCTCCTTAAAGTTTCTTGGCACAAAATAGAAATCTACTTCTATGTGTATTAAATATTTCTATATATACCATGACCCGTTTTCCCCTAAATTTTTCGTAGCTCTCCTACAATTTGTGACTGGCGTTAGGCCTGCTTTCAAGGGCTGGTCCGAAGTCAGTGACCATAAATACTACCGCGGGGCCTGCGTTTGCATTTACTTACGACCTTTAAACATCTATCTCTCAGGTCGGGATAGGGTAGAGAAAAGAATGCGGGAAAGAGTAAGCCAGGGTCTACTTTCCAAGGTATTGTCTCGGTATTTGCCTGGTGTGACTGAGGGAAAATCCAGGAAAACCTCAGTTACGATGGTCGGTCAATATTATCAAACCCAGGACCTCCCGAATGAGAAGTTAACGCTGAGATACGGTAGCTTGGTATTATCAGTTGTTGGCACTAATTCTACAGGGAATACGTTTGGCAACGCAACGCAGCGCTTGTCGGCTCGAGTTCGCGCTTGATTCACTTATCCCCGCCCGTCAAGCGGGTCGTGTTTCTTCGGTGACTTTAGGTCACAAAGTTCTAATTAAAAAAAAAACTCACATATTTGAATACCAGCGCATGTCGGACGTATTGAAGAACCAAGTTTTTGTTAGTATATGCAAAATTCGTGAAAAGAAATACAAAATATTTTCAGCAATAAAAAGTGAGGTGCTAAGTCACGGGAAAGCCACGGGCCGACTAGCGGGCGGGAACAAGTGAGCTCGGTCGATAAGTGCTGCGTTGCGTTGCCAAACGCATTCCCTGTATATTTCATACTAAGCGACCTTTCTTTCGTTTCCTTTTTCTCATACATCTGCACAGCGACATCGCACTATTTCTTTCTTAATAATGGTGGAATCAGTACGTTGTATCATTCATCGCTCAGTGACATTTACTTCTTCCTGCACATAAGTAATACTCAAATTAAATTAGTGTTCCATAGAGCTGATTAATATTTGTATCGAAAAATCACTCTAGGAAGGGGGTGTTATTAAAATTCTGCCGGCAATATTGGCAGCAATATTTAACTTTGAAACTTGCTAGAAATGGTGTAATCTGTTGTTGTATGAAAGTGCTACATCATCGATTATTGAGAAATCCCAGAAATGTATTTTGTGTTTCCAATTTATCTTGTACGTCCATTTCTAAATTCCTGTTGTAATTTTAATCAGCTCGACACCTGAGGATTGTATGTTAGGAGTTTCTATGGAGTTACGACTAGTGTTCGATTTGAGCCATTTCCAGAGAGAGGGAACAATTACTGAAACATGTAAAATATCGTATTATTTAGGCCACCTATATTTCCCAGGCAAGAGGTACGTATCGGTAAAGAAAGCCAGGGAAGATCTTTGCAGAGAGGGGAAAATACCAACCATTCCCCACAACAAATCGAACACTGGTTTCGGGAAGACAATCCTCAGGCGTCTAGGTGTTAAAACTACACAATTAGGGTACATTTCTTTACGATTTCTAGTAATGAGTCGCCGTGGCTCAGACGGTAGCGCGTCTGACTACGAATCGGGCGACCCGGGTTCAAATCCCAGCCAGGACACTGGAGACTTTTCTCTCAGTGTTCCCATGCCTGGTGCTCTGAGGTGCACTCAGCCTCCTATCAATTTGAGTATCAGAGCGTCCTTGGTATTCTTGGACGTCGTGGGAAGGTAAAGGTGGTCGAGCGTGGGACTGACCACCCCACCTCACTTCGTACCGTTGGTCAAGAAATGTGGAGCGCTACCTCCACATCCCCCATGCGCCGTTCACGGCGCGTGCGTATCGCGCAGGGGATAGTTTTACCTTTTTTTTTTTCTAGTACTAACGTTACCAATTCAATGATTGAATGAAATTATCTTCTTTTTTCACAACGTATGTTCCCTGAAAGCAATTACTGTGAATTTTCATTAATCCCCATTAGTTATTATCGTCTACATTTAATACTTATGCGGAATACCTTACCTGGACTGGAATTACTGATATCCCGTTGCGTGGCTCCCCAGGCGGCGGGCATTTTCGCCAATCCCAACCGGTAAGAATAGGAAGGAAGTTTTTATGAAAAAAATTGCGTTCAAAGTGTTTTTGGCAAACTACCGCCGTAAACAAGCTGGAGTAGAGTGTTAACAGCGCTTTCGAGTAAGCCCACCTCTAACCGGGGGCTGCGCCCCACTGCGGCTAACGCAGCCTAAATCCCTTTGGACGCACTCTTCTTCCCTTGCACGCTGCACCCTGCCCTGGTGGGTTTATAATTCATGGTTGATTGATTTAAATCAAAGTGATTTAAATCAGATGATCTTTTTAAAATCAATTATTTAAATTTAAAAAAAAATATTTAAAATGTAGAAATAAAGAGCAGTATTTTTAATCATTATGTGATTTGAATGATATGTAAGGTTGAAATTGACCCTTTAGTCCTTATGTGATGATGTGCTCTTATGATGGATGTAACCCAAAACCAAAGTGATGGACCTAGAATTTTAACGAACTATTTGATTGTCGAAATTTTAGAAGAGAAGATAGGAACCGAATTCAGATTAAAGTTTACAATTTGTATTAAAAGTATCTTTATTTTTGTAATATATATGAAAACTAACACACAGAATCAGAACAACCAGTTTTTCAATTACAAAACAGAAATTGTTGTTGTTTCGTAATATACTTTGTGTATTTATATAAAATTATTTGATTTCTTCAGAAATAGCTCAAAGTAATTTATACTCAATAGAAGTATAAAGTTTACCTATGAGTTTGCTGAAGGACAAAAAATGCAAAGCTGCGTATCCTCTATTTATTTAACTGCATTAAATAGCTCTCATTGAATTAAATTTTATCCAAGACTTTTAGGCAACTTTGGATCAGACCGAATGGATGATGAAGGAAGAATCGGTGGGATGAAGAAAGTGGGAGGAGACGAGAGAACCCTGAGAAAACTCACGCCCACAGTTTTCGTTCACCACAAAGCCCACATGGCCCGAGCCGGGATCGAATCGGAGACTCCACGGACCAGATGTGAGCGCTCTACCACTGAAATACCGGCTCCAAAATAGCTCACATACTTTATGTAATATTGTCATGGGGTGTTCCCAAATTGATATTGCAATTTTGATGGCTGAATAGTAAGTGAAATGAACTAAAATGTATCTTAATAAACTTAAATCCTAGAATATTTCGTTAGCAAGATGTAGCCTGGAGAAAAGAGACAATTGCGATTATAAAATTTGCAATTGCTTAGAAAGAGAGAAAGAAACAGACGTCATTTCAGATGGAAAGTCGACACATTTAAACATTGTATAGTGTTTCTTTTTCGAACTTAATTACAGTATATACTCCTCTGAAACCATTCATCGTATATCGACGAATGTAACGTAGAAGTTTCCAACACGTTTACTTTCTTTGTAAAATATACCATAAGTAAGTAACGCCATTTCTTCCTTCCTTTTCAAAATTATTACAATTTGTTGTAATTGCCTATTTTCTACTCTATCTTTCGCAGCGAACAACACATATTCATGAATTTTCCTTTAGTTTTTACTGGTTAAGGTATTTGGAAGGGAAAAACTAACTTAATAGTTTTTTTCAGTGCCGCAAGGTATTTAAAACAAATATTTTAAGAAAAAAGATGAAAAAATATTAACGTCTTAAAAAACTGCACTTTAAAAACAATCTTAAAAATGTAAGAAAACAATTATTAATAATAAATTAGAACCTTTAAAAATATATATTTTAAGAAAAAAACTTGCCCCTTCGCCGGGGATCGAACCCGGTTTCTTTTATTTTATAAGAAACGTCTACCAATACGCCACGCTAGGCATCTGGCAAACGGCACTGTATTTACACTCCCAACCGTTCACTCACCCAGTTATGCCACAAGCACTTTGAACGCAGAATTTTTCATAAAAAAAACCTTTCTTTTTATTCTTAACGATTGGGATTGGCGAGTAAGCAGGTGGCGGATAGGGTAATGCCGAGCAGATGTGATGGATTCCGGAAATATTCCGGACAGAACCAAAACTAGTACCATTGCTAGTACTGCTACTAAGGAGCTACAAAGGCTAGGGGAAGATAACTCTGAACAAAAATATCATGGTAAAAGCAAGCAGCTTCACTATTATCACTCTGAGGCCGAAGTTGAATATTATCGGCAAGGCTCAGAGATAGACAGAGGATGACATCTTGGATGTTTGCCGTAACTTCGAGGTCGTAGAGCTGACAATTCTAGACCCCTAAACCATGTCAAGAAACAGTAAGGATGCTTCTATGGACTCTCCTCGGGTAAAATATTCCTGAGATAAACTAGTCCCCCATTCGGTTCTCCGGGCAGGGACTACTGTAGGAAGCTCCAAAAAAAGGATTAATTAAAGCCTTTGAATAGGAACGTGGAACATACGAACCTTACACCAAGATTGAGAAGTACGGAATGGGCATACTAGCGATACAAGAAGTCCGGTGGTACGGTCAAGATAGCATTTTACAACGCAAATACACCTACTACGGGGTAACTCACAACCACACAACCTTGAAGCAGGATTCCTCATTAAGAACAGTACGTTTCCGGCGGTTAAGAATGTAGAGTTTGTGAAAGAAAAACTTCCGTACATTACGATACTTACGCGATAGTGCAACACGGTTTTAATAACCTTCCATGCTCCGGCCAAGGAAATTAATGCTAACGACAAAGTTACATTTTACGATGAGCTAGAGAGGTTGTTTGACCGATTACCGAAGTATAATACGAGAATTGTGTTTGGAGATTTCAACGCAAAGATGAGTAGGGAACAGTTTTAGACTTACCATAGGAAAATCAAGTCTTTACAAAGTCAGCAACAATTGATGTTAATAATAAAATTGATGTGAATAAAATGGAGGAATTCGTGACACCGTGAAGGGCACAGCAAAATCAACTTGTAGGTGACAAGAAACGACAACAAAACAAGTGTAACCTTTCGCTCTTCTGTAAACACTAACGTCCATCTACACTAAAACGTGATCGATCGGCTTTTATGTGTTTTCCCATTCACATATATTCATGTGTATTTGTGCATATCTTTGTGTTCAAAGTACGTGCTCTTTACTATTATTTTTTTTCGGAATCGCAAGTTGTCAGTCTTAAAGCTTTATGAGGATCGGAAACACGCAAGGTAGCAATGGCTAAGCGATAAAACCGAAGCAGATGCAAACCAGAACCGTTACACGAGACATAATGTCACACGCAGGTTGAGAAACAAAAACCGAAAATATCTGACGCAGAAAATTCAGTAGATTGAGGAAAACGGTAAGGGAAATAGCATAAGAGATCTATATATAAAGCGGTTAAAACTCATTGAGAAAAGGTTAACAGCTGAAGCTACGGATGATTAGAAATGAACATGGAACATATCTTGAAGCGGATTCAACAAGGATTCTTGATGTGTGGAAAAGCTATAAACTTCTTGATGTAACTGCACACACGGAAACAAACGCAGGAATTTCAAGTCCATACCGCAGAACTGTGGATGCCCCAAACTAGCGAAATCGAGATTTCTATAAAGAAATTGAAAGAAAAAAAATCACCAGGAATTTACAATATCCGAACCGAATTAATTAAGAGGCCTTAGTTATTACGGATATTCTAATTTCTTAGCTAAAACAAACATTGTCAAAACGTCATGTAGTTCATATGACACATATTCACAAGTATTATTCTGGCCGCTTTCCAAAATTCCATTATTGCCTGTCATTTGTCCAGTATATTCAAAAATATGAAAATGTCACACACACAGACACAGCGTATGTACTGAGGCCTCTGAAGGATAATCTAAAGCAATGATCTCCAACAAAAGATGGCAGCACTACCTCCGTTATATGTCTAACGTATTTTCAGTGTTACACGAAATTTCAATGCTGCTCCTACAAACTCAAGCCTAGAAAGTTTAAACCAATAGCCAATTCAAGAACATGATTGATGCCGATTTTTAATTTTCTTTTATGTTCATTGTTGAAAGTGCTTCATTGTTATATATTTCGATATTCACAACAACAATGAAAGAAAACCAAAATAAAAAATCGGCATCGATCATGCTCTTGAATTGGTTATGAACGTTCTTCCCTGAAAGTTTGAACTCTCTAGGATTGAATTTGTAGGAGCAGCATTGAAATTTTGTGCAACGATAAGAATACATTAGACATATGGGGAGATAGTGCTGCCATCTTTTGTTGGAGATTATTGCTTTAGATTATCCTTAAAGCTGGAGCAACGGCACTAGTCAAGGATCTACATAAATTGCTAATTGCTACTGTATATGCAGAAAGTAGCAGCTTCCAAAAGAATGGAAAAACTTCAATAACAGCTCCGGTTTATAAGAAAGCGACAAATCAAATCTTAATAATTACCGCGTAATCTCGTTAGTACCAACATGTTAACCAAGTTTTGAGTAAAATATCCTGCTAGCACGCATACATGGAGATCATCAATGAGGATTTAGGATAAATAGATCTAGATTGTATTAGATGTTTGTCTTAAGACAAATATAAGAGAAGAGATGACGGGACGGGACGGTTCATCAGTTGATCATTGATTTTAAGAAAGCATCGATTGTACGACTGTATCAAAAGGGAAAAATTACATAATATTCTGGTACAGTTTTAAATTCCGAAGAAAACTTATTCAGTTAGGATGTATCTCAGCGACCCCATAAGCAGAATACATATAGGTGTAATGTGTCAAATAGTTTCGAGATTCGCAGCGGATTGAAACAATTAGTGATGTCTTATCACCACTACTGTTTAATTTTGTGTTAGAATGTGCGATTCTAAAAATAAAAGGGGACAGAAAGGGACTAACATTAAATGGTTTGAATCAACTGTTTGTATACGCGGATGATGTAGATTTAATAGGGGAAGATATAGATGTACTACAAAGTAACACCGATGACTTAGTAGAAGCTTGCGATGAGATAGGTCTACAGGTAAACGTAGAGAAAACGAAATACATGATAACAAGCCGAAACACTGAGAATGAAGGAAGTAGATACATAACAATTAAGAATGAGAACATAGCTAAAATAATTAGGAACATACATAACAAACAAAAACGAGGTCACGGAAAGAATAAAAGGTAGCTTAGCATCGGACAACACATGTTTCTCTTCAATAAAGGAACTTCTAAGTTTGCATTTAATATCAAGAAAGTTGAGTACCTTAAAATCCACGTTTCTACATAACATTTTAACATTGGCAAGATAGGAGATTGGCTCCCACCTCCGGCTACTGAGATGTCTTTTACCGAGGATGTCTTTTACCTCCATCTACCGCCATCTATTGATTTTTCTTGTGAACTACCAACACCTCTCTACTGCCATCTACCGCTGTAATTATTAACTACCTGCATCATCATGTAGGTTACCGCCACTACTCCTCTCTAGCGGTTATATTTTGAAACTATTTAATTATTTACTGCCATCTACCGCTGTAATTATTAACTATCTGCATCATTATTAAGCAGCCGCTTTACATCAGGTGAATACCGTAATAGTATATTTAACATGAGACATACTCGTGAAAATTTGTTGCTGCTACGATGAACTTGTTTATTGCTGTAAAAAAACGGTGAAGTTTTAAAAAATAACATCAAATTGTGTTATTAGATTTTCCTCTTAAAATTGTTATAAATCCATATTCTGTATGAATTTGCTTTGCCTTTCATGATAATACTTCGTTGCGTGTGCAGCGCCGGAAGTTTCTATCATACACGTTGCTTATTTAAAATGTTTTGTTGGTTACATTGATTGTCAGTCTGTTTTTTTATCCATACATGTGTGGGTGTGTATCTGCGTGTATATGAACTTGACGTGTTAAAACCACCAGTTACATAACCCAACCTTGATTTATTCTATATTTCTGGATCACGCCCATAATAGCAGGAAATAAATAATCAAAAAGTTTGAATAAATTCTGACACGAAATAAAAAATTCTTTTCAATTTATTTCCTGCTATTATAGGCGTGAGATAAACAGGAATAATTCTTCTTGACTGTCAGAAATGTATAGCAGGGGATAAAGAGGAGATTTTATGAAAAACGAATAATAAATCTCTCTTCTTGATTCTTTTCAAATGGGAATAAAAAACTGAAAGATTTAAAAGTATAAAACGGACATTCTCCCAGTTTTTTGTGATGTGAGCTATTTATGAAGAGAAAATGTATTGTTCCCGTTTCCTGGCCACTTGATATTCATGACGTTCGTAGCTAATAGTCTTTATATCCGCTCATGATATTGAAAGGCTCTTGTCGATTATAAGCAAACCTAGCTTTGTCGATTTTACAACAGCAGTGATTACTCTTCTTTGCCAAATTACGTGTACTAGATTATCTATCGCTTGCTACGCGAAGAGAATTTGATTACTAAAACTAAATTATTACTTGCAATATGTTTCTAGTGCTTCAAAGTTAGTAACAAAGCTGGGGAAATTGTTTGAACCGAAAATCTAATAGTCTGTGGTATTATTTATTGAAGATCAATGGAGAATAAGTGCTTTTCTTGTGTACATGAACTATATTTCGAGTATTAAACATTTTAATCAAAAAATTAGTGTAAAAAAAGTTTTTCTTAAATATAGTTCATTTTCCCCCCAAAAAAAGAAATGGAAAAATTTCCGTGTGAAGATTGTGGTGAATCTGCGTTAAAAAAGAATATTACTAGACATAAATCACGAAAACATCCTCTCCCAAAGAGTAATATTAAAGAAGAAACAGTGCCTGCTAAGAAACCCAAATTAACAAGGGAAAAATGTCCAATATGTGAGAATGAAATTAGTATGAAAAATTTTGATCGACATATGAAAAATATGCATTCGTACGTACCAACGAAAAGTGCCTTATGTCAGACATTCGTTGATTATGAACTTGCTAATAGTGACAGTGCAGATACTCACTCTTTTCTCGCTTCTATAGAAAAAAATGCGTACATTTTTTGGAGAAGCAAGTTAGTGAATGTGATAAACTTTTGAAAATCGATTTTATTTTGAGTGCTGATTTTGTGAAAATGAGTGGAGAAACACAGTGTTTCCCAGTACATAGTGGTAATAAGTTATTTTCAAAATCTGCGGTTGTGGGAGAAACTATTAAAGAAATATTGGAGGAATTACAGGTAAATCAAGAGGACAGAGCATTTAAGGGATCAGGCTGGTTCTTATCCTCTACTCCTAATCATAAACTTGAGGTGCATGTTAATTCCTTTAATCCAATTGCTGCGTCGTGCCATATTAAACTCCCTAAGTTTATTAAGAAGAAACGAGCTATTCTTAACATTAAAAATAAAGACTCAAAATGTTTTTTGTACGCTCTGCTAGCTAAACTTAACCCCGTGGATTCAAAGAAAAATGCTAATCAAGTTTCTCACTACGAGTCTTATGCACATGAAATACTCCCCATATTTGAAAATAATAACATTAATTTTCCTGTAAGCCTACATGACGTTCCCAAATTTGAGAAGCATTACAACGAAATGTTTCCCAATGCTTCAATTTCTATCAATGTGTATGGTATAGATGATGAAAATGAAAAAGTCTTTCCCCTTCATATCAGCAAACATCAATCTAACGGAACTAGCATAGACTTACTGTGTGTGAAAAACGAAACAGTGACAACAGCATCAACATCATCAGCATCAACATATCTGATAACGATTACTCATCATTACTGTTTAATAAGAAATTTTTCTCGTTTAGTGAGAAGTCAGGTTACTAGCGACGAACATCGTTATTATTTCTGCAGACGTTGTTTATACCACTTTATAGATGAACATAAACTAACACAACATGAAAATTTTTCTCGAGAACATGAACCAACTCGCGTCATTATGCCTGTTCCTGGTTCAGTTATTAAATTCGAAACCGACCCTTCATTTTTAAAAGCAGATGTTGTAATAGTAGCGGATTTTGAGTTTTTTGAAGTCAGTTTGTGAACACCGAGGACAAAAATCTATCAACATTCAGAAGCATAAATTAGCTAGTTACTGTTTCAAAATTTGCTGGTCAGATCAAATCCCTACTGAACTTCACTTGTATAGAGGTGATAATCCAGCGCAACATTTTCTAAAAAGTTTGCAGAAGGAGTTAGAACAAATTGTTAATAGATTAAATCTGGATTTGCCGATGAATCCCCTAACTACACCGGAAAAACTCGATTATGAACAATCAGAGAAATGCTCTATTTGTGACGAAGAATATACTGAAGATAACTCAAAAGTTCATCACCACCATCATTTATCAGGAGCTTATCTTAAACCTCTTTGCAATAATTGTAATTTGCGAGTAAAAAAACAAAATTTTATAGGATGTTTCATGCACGGATTATCTTCGTATGATGCGCATCTCTTCGTGAAAGAATTAGGTTGTATTCCAGGTGATATAAAAGTTCTTGCAGAAAGTGAGGAAAAGTATATTGCAATTTCAAAGTGGTTCCATCTCGAAAATGGTAAAAAAATTGAATTAAGATTTTTAGATTTGTACCGGTTTCTGCCATACTCTTTAGATGAATTAGTAAAAAAATTAAAGCGTGAAGAACTGAAATACACTCATGCTCATTTCCCTGATGATGTAAAATTTGATTTAAGTAGAAGGAAGGGTATTTTTCCTTATGATTATTTTACTGACGCTTCGAAATTTAATGAAACAGAACTACCTCCTCAAACAGCGTTTAATAACATACTTAAAGGTAGTGAATGCGGTAATGAAGATTATTTGTTAGTTCAGCGAGTATGGGAAACATTCGATTGCAAAACATTTGGAGATTTTCATGATTATTATCTAACCACTGATGTTTTGCTAACAGCTGATGTGGTAGAAAATTTCAGAAACACATGCATCACTTCATATGGAATTTATCCTTCCTTCTCAGACACATCGCCAGGCTTATCTTGGAAA
This sequence comes from Lepisma saccharinum, assembly GCA_022664845.1. Lineage (NCBI taxonomy): Eukaryota > Metazoa > Arthropoda > Insecta > Zygentoma > Lepismatidae > Lepisma > Lepisma saccharinum. The sequence goes on along the minus strand of JAGDQP010007468.1, from coordinate 3,000 downwards.
GCTATGCTTTATAAATCTAAAATCGAATTAGAACTATTTTCAGATATTGATAAGCACTTGTTTATCGAAAAATCAATCCGTGGTGGTGTGTCCCAATGTAGCTTAAGGTATATTAAAGCTAACAATGAGTTTTCGGTAGTAAATTCGATCCTCAAAAAGAAACCTCGTTTGTAATGTACCTGGACGCGAATAATTTGTATGGTCATGCCATGAGTATGCCTCTTCCCTATGGAAAGTTTTCATGGGATCCAACACCAGAAAATTGGGATTCGAATAAAATTCTAAATTATCCCGACGAAGATGAACGAGGTTTCTTTGCAGAGGTAGACTTAGATTATCCTCAGAACTTACATGATGATCACCAAGATTACTCTTTAGCGCTTGATAATGAAATCAAACCTAACGGGAAACAACGAAAATTACTAATAACGCAAAATCCGAAAAGAAACTATGTTGTACATTTTCGATTGCTAAAATTTTATCTTGCTCATGGTTTAAAACTTGTAAAAGTACACAGAATTCTATGGTTTTCTCAATCGAAGTGGCTTAAGCCTTACGTAGATCTAAACACCAAGCTACGCACAGAGGCAACAACCGATTTCGAGAAAGATTTTTACAAACTTCTTATCAACAGCGTGTTTGGGAAAACCATGGAAAATGTGAGAAAGTATACTGATATAAAACTTGTTTCTGATAAAAGAAAAGCTGAAAAACTCATTGCAATGCCGCAATTTAAATCTAGAACAATCTACTCAGAAAATTTTGTACTTATTCATATGCTACGAAAATTCACGAAATTAAACAAACCTGTGTATATTGGAAGTGCTATTTTAGATCTTGCTAAATTAGTAATGTACGAATTTCATTATGAAGTGATGAAACCTCGATATGGAGATAAGCTTACTGTTGTTTACACCGACACGGATTCGTTAGTCTATCATATTATTTGTGAAATTTTTTATAAAGATATGCTTGATTTAATAGACTATTTTGACACATCGAATTATCCTGTAAATAATCGATATAATATCCCATTAAGTAACGAGAAAGTACCTTGTAAAATGAAGGATGAGATTAAAGGAATAGCTCTTGAATAATTTATAGGACTACGATCGAAAGTATATGCTATGAATACAGTAGAAAAAAAAGAAACAAAGAGGGTTAAGGGTGTGAAGAAAAATGTTGTGAAAAATGAGATTACGATTGATGACTTTAAGAACTGCTTGTTTTCTGATGAACAATTATCGAAAGAGCAACATCAAATTCAATCACGTGAGCATATACTTTCGACTGTAAAGCAACAAAAATTAGCTTTAGACCCCTATGATAATAAACGTAAAATTATTGATTGTAAGATACACTCATTGCCATGGGGTCATCAAAGAATTGTAAATAATGATGCTGAAATAGTTTGTAAAATGTGTGTTCGACCCTCAACCTCTAAATGAGTTGTATTAATTTTCATTTGTGTAACAGTTAAATAGTTTTTAAGGTTTGTACATAGTTATTATCAAGCTTGTTCAAATGTTAATAAAGCACACTCTGTGTGTTCTTTTAAAACACTTTTTTGATTTTTTTTCTATACGTTCTAATATAATATAGTTTATTATTATTTATTATGCCTACTGATTTATTTGGATTCCCGCGATATAAGTCGCATGAGCATGAAATATTATCAGATTCACCTTCCAACATCAATGAAGACCAGCTAACAGTATTAGACCAAAGAATTAAAATAATAAAGGGTGAAATCAACGCACTACGAAATACTTTATCTTCAAATATTGAAACCGAAATCAAAGAAGCTCAACAACATTTACTAGATTTACTTCAAAAACTTGATAATGAGTTGAAAAGTGTTATTCTTATGTATTCACAGCTAGTAAATAAAAATGATTTTACCGAAGTTCAAAATATTATAACAACAATTCAAAATGAAGTACAATTCATAAAGAATCAATTCATTACAAATACTGCAGCACAAGATCTAGTCGATAATTTGAATAAAAAGCTTACGGAGTTACAAAATACGTTTAATGATCTTCAAACAGCTGTGAATGTATTAGAAAATGCTCTTCAAAATAATCGCTCTCAAGAAGATCTTCAAAAGATGCAAGAAGTTATTTCGATTCTACAAAATGAACTTAAAACTATTACCAATGAAACAAATAAACTGCGTGATGATCTAACCAACCTACCTGTTTATAGTGATGTATCGGAAATTAGTAGAAAGCTTGGTGAGTTTGAAGCAATAATTAATAATATATCGGAACTCACGAATATTCAAATTGAACTAAAGAATCTACAGACTGTTGCGAATAACATTCCCACTGAGGTAAGTAGTTTACAGGAAGCACTTGCAAAATTAAATAAGAAATTAGAGGGTTTTAATCTTTATACAGATTTAATTAATCTTCAGCATATTGTAAGCACCGTTCAAAGTGATTTAATTGAAATTCAAAAGAACACACCGAAACAATCTGATATCGAGAGTATACGTAAGTCTTTAAGTGAATTAGCTACAAATCAAAATCCAAATGAAATAAAATCAAAATTAACTGCCCTCCAAGAAACTATTAACACACTTCCAACTTCGCAAGAAGTAGAAATAATTAAAAAAACGATAACTAACATTCAAACTGTAGTCGAAACAACCGAGAACCTCCCTGAAGTAATAGACAATATTAAGATTCAATTACAACACCTTCAAACTAGTATAACATTCCTTCCGACATTAGATCTTTCTGGTATACAAGAAGTGTTAACTAATGTTCAAAATGAAGTTAAAGAAGCAATTCAAGAACATTCAAAATTCATTTCTGTTCATGGGGTTAATGAAATAGTTAGCGGGTTAAAGAATATGTTGAAAACTTTAGAGGATACAGCAATAATGCATAACACATTAATTGCAGATATTCAGAAACAAATCGGTGATCTAGAAACGAAGTACACCTCTGTGAGTAATTCTCTTAATAACTTATCTAAAAATATGCTGATATT
>JAGDQP010007467.1:55994-67138 GCA_022664845.1 Lepisma saccharinum | reverse complement strand
AAAATGGCTTCTAGCAAAGTAAATTTAATTGGTTAAAATATGATATACAGTATCTTAATTTCAGTTCTAGTGTAGAACAAGCCAAGCCGCCGTAGTTCAGTGGTAAAGCATTGGCGTAGCATTCGAGAGGTCGTTGTAAGATAAGATAAAATGGATTTCATGGGTGGTAAAAGCACTATGGGTTACGCCCGTCCCGACAGGATCAAGTGGGTTCGATTCCAGAGGCCGACCACCCTGACTAAGGTTTTTCCAGTTTATTTTTCTCAATCACAACAGGCGAATGCCGAGATGGCACCTTCAATATAGGTCCCGGCCCACACCTTCCCGAATCCTCCCCCTTATCACGGCCTGACCCTTAAATGCCTAAAGGCCATAAATATCAATTTTAAAAAAGCAGTAAGAATTATTAATTTGAAATTATTTATTTACAGGCTAATCTACCACATTTACTACTTTATTACAATAATAATTACAATAATAAAGTGGCAGGTTCATTAGCCTATAAGTAACTAATTTCAAACTAATAATTCTTACTCCTTGTTTTAAATACAGACATCAGGTTGGACTGATTATTTTTACTAGTTTTGTTCTACAATATTTTTAAATTTGAATTATATTTATGACCTTTAGGCATCTAAGGCTCAGGCCGAGATAGCGGGAAGGTGTTGGACAGGGCCTATGTTGAAGGTGCCATCTCGACATTCGCCTGATGTGACTGAGGAAAAACGCTGCCAAAACCTCAGTCAGGGTGGTCGGCCGCTGGAATCGAACCCACGAGCTCCCGAATGCTAAGCGAATGCCAACACCATCCTCCAATTTAAGTTCTCTGCATGTTGGTTCCCCTTTTAAATAACTCTCGTATCCAATATCGTTTGCGCTTATATTTCATGTTAGACTGGGTAACCAAATAGCTGGCACAAACACCCGCGAAAGCCACTACTTCCGTCTCTCACCAAAACCAGACTGAAGTCTTTGACGACCTTGCTCTGATGAAGGGAGGGAACTCTGCTCTATTGGAATGTCTGCTCACTATCCTTTCATGTCACTTGACAGTTGACACCAGCCAGCAGTCTTCTGATCTCTACCTCCCCCACGCACACTGGTCAGTGGTCACCACGGAAGTATTATACGAACATGGAAAAGGAATAGAAACTCTAACGTAAATATGAGCATCTGGTGGTCGCTGTAACAAAGGGAGAAGCCCATACATTACTATAGGAATTTCATTTTTAATAGCCTCACAAAGAATTGGTACATAGAATGGAGGGGAAAGATACATAAAGTGAAAGAGTATACTAAAAAGAAGTTTTGTATCAAGTCTTTTTTTAAAAAAGCCACGTTTTACACGAAAAAAAAAATGATTTTTTTCTTCTCCATATTTCTCTCCCATTTAAAATGTATGGCGTCAAGAGCATCTACATTTAAAATTATGTTACGAGGTCAGTTTTGCTCCTAAAATTCCCATTACATTTTTAAATGAAGGAGACATTCTTCAGGCAGTTCTGTATTAGGGCTTTTTTAAATTGACTTTCTTGTTTTTGTAATATTACCAAAAATGTTAGTACACTGTCTAACTGTACCTCTTCCCCTTAAGGGACTTGAGAAATTGTGTCATTATAACCGAATGTTGTTGTAACCGAGGTTTATGTAGTTCTGAGTGATACGTTTGTATCACAGAATACCTGACACTATAGGCAAGGTGTTGTTATGACCGATATCACTATAACCAAGCTACATTGTAGTTGAAAACAAAGTAATTCTTTACATTAGCTACTTTTGGTACAGAACACTGGAAACCTCTCAAAACAATACGCTTTGCTTCCTATAGCCATGAAAGGTATTAAAGTGCGTGCAAAATATAAAACAACTGGACGTAAAGTCGAAGTTGTGATGTGATCAGTGTAAAGATAAGAAAACCCGTGTTGAAGCCGCGTTAATAATTAGTCTTCCTCTTCATAGTATAGAATGCAATTGGAATAACGTTATTTTTATTTGTTTTCTGGTGTGTTTTGCACTTATTTTGATACATACTCACGGGTTGGTCTAAGTGGAAGGACGCACATCACTCCATGCTTTTGAGCATATTCGGTACTTTCAACACAAAAATGAGAATCACGTTATTCGAGCTGCATTCTATGCTACAAAGAAGAGAAACTACTAATACAACTTAAACACGGGTTATCTGACCTTATTAATCACATCAGAACACGACTTTAAGCCCTATTTTTACATATTTTCCACGTACTATAGTACCTTTCATGGCTATAGGAAGCAAAACGTATTATTTTAAGGTGTTTCCAGTGTTGTATACCAAAAGTAGCTATTGTAAAGAATTACTGAAAACAAAACATGAAGTTATTGCTTTAAACATATTGAAACCATTCACCTATAAAACACTGTAGCATAAAGTGACAACTTACTTACTTACTTACTCTATAGCTTATAAAACTCACAAGTTCATCGCCGCAGTAACAAACGTTCTTCATAGGATTCTATTCTCAGCAAGATCAAAGCAATTTTCATCACAAACACCTATTTCTTGAAGATCCCTTCTAACATTATCCTCCCAAAGTCGTCACGGTTTTCCTAACTGTCTCTTTCCCACCAGCTTACCAACTACGATGGAATATAGTCTTCGTTTCTATCCCATCCGAGTTACATGGTCGCGATTTCATTATTCTTACAACATCGGGTGGTAAAGTGACAACTGAGTTAGAAAATATGCATCGGTTTTGCCTGGGCAAGACGCTGTTCGAATTACCCAATCGAATTTTTCTTCGACATCCATACTATAAAGAAATAAAAATCTCTCAGATTTACAGGGAATACTGGGAGCACTGGTGTTATTCATCACCCCGTAAAATTAACGGTGATCATTCTGTAAAATTGTCTTTACGGAGAGCCATTACTTCAACATCTGCCTATAAAAAGCACTGTAAAAATATTTTGATAATGAATTCAATCGTTGATTTTACGGCGGTGATTTTACCGTTAGACTGACGGCGTTCTTTTATAGCATATTGGATCTGATCTGATAGAGCTACTGGTTTACTTCCAAAATCGGTCCTCGAGTTGCCCGACAAGACCTACCAGATAGCATGCCAACTTGAAACAAAGTTGTCAGTCACTTGCTTTGAGCATATCAAACTTGACACATTGTTGAACTTGATATACAAGCTTCAAACAAGCTTGTTGCAACAATATCAGTAGTGTTATTGAACACAATTGTTGCTGGTTGTTGTAACTAGCCTAACTGAAGCTTATTTTAATAGCCAGCTATGCGCGGAAGCTTGTTAAACTTGAGATTTAATTTAATTTTGTTTCGTTGCACTTCCGCTGTCGTCTCAGTGCGCTCAAGACCCATCATGGACTAGGACTGTTCCGCCATATGGTCATATCCATCAACCCCCACACTTTTAATACAGCCATTTCTTGCGATTTGATGAACTAAGATAAATAATGCTTGGAAAGCGAACCAGTTCGAGTGGTTCTGTGGTGGAGTGACATCAGTATGGAATCAATGTGTCAGTGGTCGTCGGTTTGATTCCCGCTCACGTCTACGTTTTTTTTTAGGTACATAATATTTTATTTTCTTGTCATGTCTTTCAAGACTATTTCTAGATTGAACCCACAAAACCGGGGACACCATAGCCAAGACAATAGCACTGGACTTCCTCTGAACGAAACAAAATTTTCAGCTATAACGGAGAGGGAAGACAAAACATAACACTTCCTTAAGTCCACCAAACATTTTCAGGAAAACCAGAAGTTGTTAGACAAGAAGCAATCGCGCTCCTGTATACGCAAGGAGGCTCAGTCCTCGTAGAGGGCCATAAAACGAAGGTTTGAATTCCATTTTACTTAAAATCTGTAGGTGCAGTCCTTAAAAGTCGACTGACTTTTATTTTAGATGTTAACAACAATTTAACAACAAACAAAGCACTAACTGTGAGTGCGTATACAATGACAAAAAATGTTATTAACGATAATAAACATTGGTGCTGAGGAGCACAAGAGACGCATAGACACTAACCAACCAGAAATCAAAGAAACATCAAGTACAGACGGCTTCTGAGTTGTTTGCGTACGCGGGGTGACGAAGTGGGGCACAAGGAGTGTGTTTCCTTTTCCTTTCAGACGAGTCCAGTACTCAAAAATGTTCTTCTCTTCTCCCGACCCCAAGCAAAATTTCAGGATTGCCAGACGTATGAAAATTATCACCTCGGTGTCATCTCAGAGATTCAGTCAGTATAGCGTGAGTCTTTGTCTGGTGCTGTTGTGATTTTTTTCTAATGCGTCTTTGCTCCGTGCGACTTTGTTATCTCTTCGACAATCCCTTCAATATGCAAAAAAATGACAAACTATTCATAGTGAAGCCAGGGAAGGTATACGGAACGTAATAAAGCAATGTGACGAAGAAGCTAACTAATAAAATTATACTAATTCTGCATTAAACTCTTTATTTCGGGGGAGGGGAGGACCTATCCCTTAAAACCATCTCTGGTTTCATATGTAGCGGGAAACCTACAAACGTGCTAAATTTCGATTAGGAATATTTCAGATTGACTCAAGATGTAAGTAATTATTATTGGGGTAGATAATAACAGATAGAACTAGACGCCTCTCAGTTATTTGTAGTAAAGACGGAAGTTTCTGAGAACTTGGACCATAATTCAGAAGGAAAAGGTTTATTGTGTTTATTGAATTGAATTGATATATGGCCTTTAGGCAGTTGTGGCTTCCGACTGGGAAGAGTAGGAGAAAGGATGCGGGAAGGAGTCGGCCAAGTTCTAAGTTGAATGTACCATTTGTCTGGTGTGATAGTAAAATCCTCGCAAAACCTGTCAGGATGGTCGGCCGCTGGGATAGAATCCACGACCTTTCGAATACGAAGCCCACGTTTTACCAACTGATGTTTTGGTTAACGTAATTTTCGAACACTTAAGCATAGAAAGCTTCAGCATGTTCCACCAAATTCCTCACCACAACTATCATTCAATTCTTTTGTAATTTCTTGATGTGAATCAAGCAGGCAAACAACTTCTTGCAGGAGCGAGTGCATTCACCCCGTCCTCTTTATTGCACTAGCGAGTTAAAGTTCGCTTGAAGGCGTTCTCGAAATTACACATGCCCCCAGAAGGTTGATGGTCAAGGTCAAAATTCTTTTTCACCTGTTTTGTCAACTGACTTAAAGAAGTTGAAAAATGTATTAAAACTTTTCATTATTTCTGACCTTTAGAGTGTCTTAAGCCCCTCGTACACGATTCAATAAAGCTTGAACAAGAGCGTTGAACAAGCAATTGGATGAAAATGACGTCACGAGTCAGAGACTCCACACAGGAAATCTCTTGAATTCAAGTCTTCTCATCCAATTCGTCCTATTTAGAACCTGTCCTATTTTTATTGAATTCAACGCAGTGATCTACCAATCACATCGCTGGTGACTTGAACACGTGACAACAGTGCTTCCGGAATGCTAAAAATTTAGATGTTAACATGGAGCAGGGAATTTTTAAAGCCTTGTTTTTATGATGCGAAATAAAGATATTATCAGAAAATCAAAATAAAATAAATAAAGTATCGCTACAAGAAATTCCATCGCATCTTGCTGAGGTAAAGTGTACCTGATGTTTCTTCTGTAGTTTTTGTACAATCACTATTGCAATAGAAATTGATACAGAGGGTTTACTATAATTCCTAATAAAGTTCGTATTGTATTTAAAAGCAGTAGGATATTAATATTTAAGGTGCTACTGAATTGCTCATAATTTATGTGGAAAGGTCGAGTTTTTATTTACTGTATGTAGGAAGTTCAAAGCTGCTAAACATAGACGTATCTGGGTACACTTTACTATACGACACAAAACAATGTAATCTTTTCCTACGTATGTGAAAGTGTTGTAACTTAAAATATAACAAAGTTTCGAGTCATGGAAGTATTAAATTAGAGTGAAATAGCGAAAAGTACTTGGAACTACTTGGCTGCTTCCACGTTGGTGAGCGAGCACATTAAACCGTGCATGAAATAGCGAAAAGTATTTGGAACTACTTGGCTGCTTTTACGTTGGTGAGCGAGCACATTAATTTGTGTATGAAATAGCGAAAAGTACTTGGAACTAATTGGCTGCTTGCACGTTGGTGAGCGAGCACATTAAACCGTGCGTGAATAGCGAAAAGTACTTGGAACTACTTGGCTGCTTCCACGTTGGTGAGCGAGACATTAAACCATGCATCGCATATAATAAAAAATCTAACCTTCTTTAACCCGCCTTTGCTTATTCAACATTGTGGCCATGATTTTTGTAGCAAATAATGTGTCATTCATAATACGACGCAATGCTATTAATATTCCGCCGCATCCCTACAATCTGTATGTAGTAATGAACGCAAATAAATCTATTCCGACACGAAGTGTCACGATTAGTATGCCTCCACATGGCGCTATCTTGATCAACTGGAGTGCGAATGTAACGAGATAACAAGAAAATATGCATTTTCACTTTGGATTGTTAGTTGTCGTTAGATGTTTATAGAAGTGCGTGTAACCGGAAGTAAATAGAAATTTATAAGGATTGAAAAGAGTTTTGAATAAAGCAATAAAATGTCGATGTTCGAGGCATCACCAACTACGGAATCGCAGCCGTTAATCAGGTTATTATTTTATTAAAAGCGACGCATATCACATTCACTCCATGTTCCCGCTTTCAACGCAGAAAAAGCAAATCGACTCATGTGCTTTTGGCTCCTTCACACTTCCGCTTAACTTATCGAATCGTGTACGAGCACCATCCAAGCACTTTCAACATTACTTGGATACAACCCTTTGATCATTCCAGTTGGGTCGTGTACGCACTCATCCAACTGCTTGTTCAAGAATTTGATTCAATGTTTATTGAATGGTGTACGAGGGGCTTTAGGGTTATAGGAGGTCACCTGTAATTCTTTATTAGTATGGTGAAAGAAACCTTAGAAAGCCTGTCAGGACAGACGACTTCAACAGGGCTTGAAGTTTCCCCGCCACCTCGTGCTTATCCGAAGTCAACGAACATAACCAATAGTCCACGAGAGCTGGATCTAGTTGACTGGTTTATTAAAATCCTGAATAAACTTGTGACCTTCTAAGGATGGAGCCTATAATTTGTGGGAAAGTGGACTGGAACCATTCCGTTCAATGGACTCTCTCACTGGGTCTGATTTCTTTTATTTGAATTTATTTAACGTCTTTAAGCGTCTGTGACTCAGGCCGGGATAAGATAGGAGAAAGTATGAGGAAGATAGCGGCAGGTTCTTAAGTTACCACCCGGCATTCGGTTGGTAAAACGGGCAGAATGGCCGGCCGTGGGTTTCGAACCTGTGTGTCTATTCACTCGATCCGAAGTCACTGACGTTACCACCTGGATTATGGGGGATGGGTAGGCTGTGACTGAATTAGTGAATGTACATCTGAGATATCTATTTCGCCTTATTTATTATGGCGGAGTCAAGGCCGATAGACGTTTTCTTCCAATCAACCTTAAATATACGTTCAAAGTGAGTTGTACACATTGACATATTCACAGAAAATACATATACATAGAAACACTCATCCGTACACACAAACACAGACAATTAAACATTAACAATGTCGACAGAATATGTAGATGCCTAATGAGTCTACATTCTACAACTACCCATATTCAATTTTTTTAATGTAAATATGTGATAGTTACAGGATGAAGGGCTACAGGTGGGAGAAAAAAATCACTATTAATAAATATATGGGCCACTCGAATACGTTTTCGAGCGAATCTCCACGCATAGTTTGTCCTTTATAAGTTATTTAACAGTCTTTTGTACTTTAGAGAATTGAGAAGTGTCTGGTAAGTATTAGAACTGGCAACCCTGCGTAGGAAAAAGCAGGAGGACTACTACAGCCATAAACTCAGCGGGAGGTGCGGACACTAAAAAAAAAGAAGATAGCGAATTCCTTACCCTCGCATTAAAGTGAGGTTTCATCTGTAGAGGCCCTAGAGTTATGACTTGACACGGAAGGACTCTGCACCAAGAACCACTAACAAGAAATAAGCTAAACACGGCAGAGAACAAAACTTACACAGCAATTGGCCTCACTAAAAGAGAAACAAAATTGGCATTTATACTCGCTAAGGAAGTGCGACGCCATAAAAGGAAGAACCCAAACAGAAATATGAACTGTGATGGTTCCGGAAAGTCGGGGCTTCATGTCTTATGCCAGACTAAGTTTTAAAATAAACAAACCGGTATTTAATTATAAAAATGAACTATTGGCTCAAGAATTTTAACAATTCCAATTTTTTACTTACAATATACTGTTCCTCTTGTATTACACATCATTCTTAAAGATATTCAATCTGTATTTCACTCTTCCTTTATTTTACCATTGTAATCAAAAAATACTTGTGTTCTCGCGACTTAGTACGGGGTAGGCAAGCAATTCCACGGCATACTAATGCCCTTGTACACCCTTTGAGAATCAGATATGATAAGTCTAGTCAATGCTGGACATGCAACGCATAGGGTTCCTCACCGATCCAATTGTAACTCTATGCAGACGTAATGCAGAATTATTGTTGAGCGGTACTCATATGAAAGGAAAAGAGTATAGGGTGAGAAGCCCTAATTTCGGTTAGTCAGTTATATCAGTTGGATTCTGCTGCCATCTGCATGGGTTGCTGCTAATGTGCGGTAAAGAAGGTGCCCAGTCACCATTGTGAGTTTGGTGTCATTTGTGTGCAGGAGTGTTGCGTCAGTTAAATTGAGTGCGATATTCGCTGGAAAAACATTTTCTGAATACACCAGTGTTGAGGGTATTTTCTCAGTAAAGATAAAAGGTAAGTTAAAAGTCGAAAGTTAATACATAGTTTGGAGTATGCTTTTATATGTGTAAGTGTTTTGGATCCCACAAAGAGGCCAGTTGAATGAAGCATGCTTTCAGAAAAAAACGAAGTGGTGGGTCTTAATTTCGGGTGGTAAGGTGTTTCCAAATTTCAGGTACGTGTCTGGGATCAGGAACCAATTTAAAAAGTTGTTGATGCTGTCTTGAAAGAGGTATGGGATATTTTGAAACATCAAAAACTTTCAACATGCCGCAAACGACCTTGGAGGACTACGTGAAGAAATTTAGGGAAACAATCATAAGTGTAAGCAAAGTCTGAAACCTACCAAGAGGAAGTTATTCGGTCATACGAAACTTTCTACGAATAAAATCCAACAGGGAAAGAAGAGAAAGGAGGAAGATGCCTTCTTGGACGACGAGTCGGACTCTATTAAGAACTTTTGTTGTAGGAGTCTTCATCGGAATATGATGAGGATGAAGAATGCATATTTTGCAGTCAGCTATGGGCAACAGACAGTTCCACCGAAACGTGGATTAAATGCACTAAATGTTTACGTTGGTCACATGAACTTTGTGCTGTATTGAGAAGCATATGTGAGAAGCAGTGCGATCTTTGCATTTGTAAAAGCTAAATCACCTGAGGGAACAAAAGCTTGTACAGCTATACAATGAGAACATTCAGCACACTTCTGTGTTAATTGCTATTTTTGTATATGGGTAAATAAACTAGACACAAAGTTCAGGTTTTATTTTCTTCAATTGCCTTACTTATTCCCAACCCGAATTTAGTATCATCCTTCTACAACCGAAATTAGGAACCCATTTTCTGCTAGGTAAACTTTGAACAGTTTTAGGATTTAATTTGTATCTTTTTCCAGCATTAATTTATTGCTGCGTAGACTTAGGTATTAATAGTTTATGTAATGTGGAATACACGTTATAAAATTTAACATTTTTATTTCATCTGTTTGGTCACAATTTCAGATTTACAAAAGGTACCCGATAATAGGGCACTTTCCCCTATAGATATAAATTTCTTTACAGAAGACGAAGATAAACGCCCGACATAAAAACGCACTATAAATAAAAATAAAAACACTTCTTAAAAAACTTTTTCTCATTTTCGATTTTTTTGTGTGAGATCGGCGCAAAAATTAATTACTATAACAGGTAACTCACTAACCTACATCGCGTAAGTAGTTGTTTTAGTTTTAAATTTGGTTCCGAATTCATACAAAAAACGAAATAAAAAATAATAGTATTTTTCTTTACTTTTCATTCTGTTTTTATGTCCGTTTATCTTGTCTTTTTTAAGTTTTTTTTTTTTTTTTACATTTTAGTGAGTTTATATTCTAAAATCTAGCAGGAGGCAATTGCCTCCCTGCACCCCCTAAATGACGCTTCTGCCACTGCTATTCCTGACCTTAATCAATTTCCAACATTCCATAGCAAAGATTGCATAGATTAATCATCAGAACAAAGGCTTACATAGAAACTAATATCAAACGTGAAAAAAAAAACAGGGTAGAGAACGGAAGTAGAGTGATGGTGTGTGTATGTAACGAACAATCAAGGTGAGTGATCTAGCACGTGCTCTGATAACAACATAATACTACTACATACACGAAGAACGTGCTTGTCGGTAGCTTTAACGGCGACAAGAATATAAAGTTAGTCAAGTGCGGTGGGATAACCTTATTCATGTATCATAAAAATAAGTCATCTTCGAAACACAAACATTGGTAAACACGCAATATCAGTACAGAACAGAGAGTCTTCTAAAAAAAATCTCACATCATCGTAATCAACAACAACAACAGACTTTTAGTCCTTGCAACCGAGACCTCATATTTCAGAGGAAAACATGCACAAAGAAACTTATAGTGTAAATGTACCAATTGTTGGCACTTTTAGACCACTCTCATTTTGAAACTTGAAGTGCAGGTGTATTCCCGCTTTATTTTTCTGTTTATAGATAACAGTAAACTCCTAGATCTTTCCCGAAGTTATTGTACAGTGAAACAAAAATAAAGAACGTGTATTCTTTATTTCTTTTCTTTTCTTCAAAACAGCAAATAACCAGTACTTGGCCCCCCTTCAAGACCCAGTTATTGGCGCTGTTCATGGATGTAAATACACTAGTAGGATCAACTTCTAGCGACCCAAAATTGACGCCTGCACAAGCCATGAGTACCACGAATGTCTCATTTCAGTATTGACAGAAATTGTGATGACGTCACACTTGCCTACTTGTGGATAAAAACACGGTTAAATCGTGTTTTTATCCACA
>JAGDQP010007467.1:45246-55894 GCA_022664845.1 Lepisma saccharinum | reverse complement strand
TATATATATATATATATATATATATATATATATAAAAGAGAAAAGTTTTTCGTAAAGAAAAATTATAAACAAAACTAGACCAGGATTCGATCCCGGGTGCTTCATATTAGTTTTTCAACACTCTACCAATACGCTAAATTGGTAACTGAAAGGAAACTGCTTCTTGGCACTCTTATTTGTCATTATATACAAGTAGCTACAATTAGTTGAGTATGACGTCATGACAATTTCTGTCAATACTGAAATGAGACAGTCGTTGAGTACCTGGCAGGTGTAATTGATTAAAAACTGAACATCATGTTCCGTACAATTTAGCTAGATCTTCCCCCATTCTTTTCCTTCCACACGCCCACGCATAGAACAACCAATAAGATGCAAGTAAATCCCAATCATCCAGGCAAGATTAATCAAAAACCGACGTCAAGTTGACCCAGCTTAATTGTATTGGTTGCATTCAGGGCGGTGAGCGACTCAGTGATATTGATCTTCAGTCAGTGAGCGTTCACAGCGGATCCTTCGGATGCCAAATTTCGTTTATGCTCAACAAGCAGTTGAATTTTATAAAGCGTATGGTTGAAGTTCCACGAACAATTGAATATCGCACAGCACAAAGAGTAGTAAAGATGACGCGTCGGAAAGAGGTATATGTTACCGCTTTTTATCGACGACGGATTAAATATCAATGTGGTCTTACATGCTGTAAGTTGCACCTCCTGACTTGTAGTTATTTCGTAATAATTACTATTAAATTCGTAAGTGATAATATAGTCCTCACCGCCGGAAGATATATTGCAGTCGCATTAACCACACTTCCGGGAGGTCCGACTCACAAGTGAACGCGAAAATCTTTGCTCACAAAGATGGCGTCGGCTCACTGTGAGCCGGAAGTTCTTAGTGACATTCAAAGGACAAATTCAGTGATCCCTCACCGCGCTGAAGGCCATCATTCAGATAATCAAGATATAAATATGTAGCGGAAGTCGCATCACTAGTAGCTTGTTACGTAACACCTGAACTGTAAATGCAACATCGAAACCACATTCGCCAGGTGGCCTGGTGATTAAGACATTGGCTTCTTGAACGAAAGGGACCGGGTTCGAGTTCCGGCAGGAGTAAAACATTTTTCTTCTTTTTTACTCCAGTAAGATAGTAGACCTGGTTATCTGACTTGAATCGCGATTTTAAATTGTAAACATGAAGGTAGGTTGTATGGAATAACACATACAATGCCTTTGCGTGCCGGTATTGAAATTTTGAACACGTTTAGGTTAATTTCAATTTAATAGGCAGTTTTACTTCCTTTTTATAAGCTTTTATTTTGGAGGATGGGAACATTCTCTCTGATGGGATGTATAAGCACATACCCTGCATTTTCTTTGTCCGTAGCACTGGAGACTAAAATGTCTTCAGCCTAAACGCTTACCGCATTGTCTAACGTTTCTTATTTTTGGTTCTACTGTAAATATTTGCCGATTCTGGTAATTTTTTTAACCTTCAATGGTAAACTCGATAATCTTGGTGTCTACTAATTGAGTTTCATTATTTATCCCTTGTATCTTCTTCAAGCGTTGTATATTTAATAGATATAGGGTATTCACATTCAGCATTATCGTAAATTTCTTGTGGGGTAACCCCTATTAGTATACCATATATCACACAAAATCTTTGTAATAACATTTTAGGGGCTTTGACTTCTATCTTTCATTCTTCATGTAATTCAATATTATTGATAAATTTGTTGGCATGATCACGATTCTGAAATAGTAGTTTCACTTGTTGACCTACTGGAGCAATATTAGCCTGCTTGTATAAGTTGCTGCGATGTTCTCAGCGTCTTATAACGTCTCAATTTTTTTATTGTTACAGCCTTTAAGCAGTGTTACCCATGGACCTGGGTGTGCCACCAGAAACGGGGAAGGATCTCCTTTTTTACTCACTTCATTTAATTTTGGTGTTTTATTTTGCTTATTTTCTTTAGTTTCTTGGGCTATTTCTTCTAACTTCCGTTTGTTGATTATTTTGGACATATTTCAGAATTTGCTTCCATTTCTGATTTTCTATCTCCTGTATCATAACTTTAGCCATTATCAAGTGTAATGTTAACAGAATCATTTTTCTTTGTTATTGTCTTATTTTTAATATTTGAATTCCTATTGTTGTCAGACCAAATTTATTTATTTGTTGAGAACGTTATTTTCCCTTTTTCTCTAATTCATGACACTTTTCCATTCTTCGTTTAAACTTCCACATTCATTTTCTTTAAGATTATTCGGATTGTAGCATATACAATATCCTTCTCTAATCAATCTTTCTGTTTGGTTCTTTACTCCTTTAAGAAACCTAATGCTACTGTTGTCTATATGGGGAGCTTCATCAAAGTGTAGCAATTCCTGAGTTCATTTCTTTATTTTTAATATTCCTTTATTGCGCTAAGTATCTTTTCTTTATTTGTCTTTTGGTTTAGCCTATACGTATATGTTTTTTGGCAATTACATTTGATTTCGTAAATGCCTGTAAAATATTTTTTGAACCCAGACAGTGAGCCTCCTAATTTCATGCCTGACTTTGTTGATACTTGAATTTTATATTCCTGGAGTATTCTTCTAATTTTATTCGTAACTTTCGGTATATTCGGGATTTATAACTCTTTCTTCTTTTTCTGATCTTGTTTTTTCTTTATCTCTTTTCAGCTTTTCCAGCCCTTTCTTAATTATTTGGTTATTATAACCGTTTTGTACAGCCAATTGCTTTATTTTTTTATTTCTTTATTTTATCCTTCTTTTGTGTTACAAAGGTTCATTCCTCTTCGTATGAAATTATACCACACATTGAACTTTTGTTGCTGAGAATGATTGAATGTTGCATGTATATACAGATGCTTATCAGAATAATGGAAACACCTGAACGAAAGTGCAACTTACCAGATTAATAAGGTGTCGGGCCACCTTTCGCCTTCAGAACAGCCTTGATGCGACGTGGGATGGAGGCATAGAGGTCGTGAATGGTAGCAAGTGGAATATTACACCATTCCTCGTGCAGGGCATCGGCCAGTTCTGTGAGAGAGGATGGAGGTGGAAATCGTCGCCGGAGTCGTGTTTCCAAGATGGACCACAGATGTTCAATTATGTTGAGATCTGGGGATTGGGCGGGCCAGGGGAGGTGTTGAACTTCATCCCGATGTTCCTCAAACCACGCTGCAATAACTCCAGCTGTGTGAATGGGTGCATTATCATCCTGGAATATGGCGTCATTGTCCGGGAACAACATCCGGACCATAGGATGCAAGTGGTCTCCTAAAATTGCGACATAATCGTTGGCAGTGATGCGTCCGCGAAGTGTGACCACAGGACCCAATGAAAACCATGATATTGCGGCCCACAGCATGACCGTGCCGCCGCCATGTTTCACAGTTGGGCGGAGACACTGCAGATCATACGCTTCTTTGGGCGTTCTCCACACATAAACACGGCCCGTGGTTTGGAATAGGGTGAATGGTGACTCATCCGACCATACCACAAGTTTCCAGTCGTCAACGGTCCAAGTTGCATGGTCGCGGCACCATTTGCGGCGTGCTAAAGCGTTCTGGTCCCTGATGAGAGGTTTGGCCCGTGCAACACGACCCCGTAAGTTCATGTCATGTAATTCGCGGCGGACTGTGATTGTCGAAACAGGTTGGGGGAGGTGCTGATTGAGTTCCTCCGTCACTTGCGCCGCAGTGGCACGACGGTTCCGCGTGACAATGCGCTTTAATACCCGGCGTGCCCTGTCACTGATGCTTTTCTTCCGCCCACTGTTCCGCTTCCCCGATGTGGTTTTCCCGTGTGTTGTGTAGGCCGTCATCACCTTCGACACTGTCCCTGGCGACACACCTAACACACTAGCCACTGTCGTCACACTCACTCCACATAACCGCGCACCAACAATTTGCCCTCTTTGAAACTCTGAGAGGTCTCCCATTTTACACTACCTCCGTCTGCTGCAGCCACTGCACACTCCTGTTCCACGACGCCTGACGTAGTATGGAGACCGACCTAACACACCACAACCAGCAGTCCGGCGCTGCGGTCGCCACGACACCACTGCCAACCCATACATCTGACGTGTTGCCAACTACAGGTGTTTCCATTATTCTGATAAGCATCTGTATGTTGTTCAGTACCTGCAGTTGTTTATTCTATATACTTCTGTAACGAATCTGTGTTTACTTTTTGAAATCCACAAGTTAAGGCAAGTAATCAAATTTATGGTACCGTACATTTATTTACAGTGATTTTTTGTCCTAAGAAAACGTCAAGGCTGACATGGTAATTATAACAAGATTAATAAGAAATTCCAGACAAAGCCTTGTAATGTAACATAAAGATTACTCCCGTTATTGCAAGAGTAGCGTTATCATTTATGATAAATGAACTGATAAAAAAAAGTTAATGAGCATTTCATTGTCTATTATTCACTTTAAAAATATTTTATTGTATGCATAATCATTACTTACTACGTCATTTTATTCTCAGAACTTTTTTTTTGTAAGATAGCATTTCTATTGATGTTTGACTGAAGGATAACAAACGGAATAGACGACGGGATCGTAACAGTAGTGGGAACGAAAGTTGTAATACCGTTCTGACGTAATATCGTTGTGCCGTAACACGTGCGCGTAAATAAAACTTAAAACACGTTGCTTGCAAGTTGATCGGTGGATAAGAAAGCTATTTACCAAATGGCAGATCAGGGTTCGAATCCCGGTGGTGCCAAGTTGTATTTTATTCTTCGTTTTTCTGTCAAAAATATTTTAATGTGCCCATATCTATTAATAATAACTTAGTAATACCTTGTTTACATTACTTACATCATACCATGGTTAACATTAACCAAGATAATTTTAGTAATGTAAATGGTAGTTACCGTTAGCGCGGGTTTCAAATTTACCTAGCGTCAACTTACGACAGTTATTTTGTAACGTTAGTAAGAAACGGCTGTCTAAACGCAAGTTGGTCATTAGGCGGGGCTCACTTCGTGAGTTTGTTTCTTTCTTTATCGAAATATACAGTATCCTAGTGGTGCATATCACTTTTAAAGTATAAAAGAATGATGGCAGAACTAATCTTCAAAATGAGATGCTACAATCAATTCATTTATGTTCATTTTTTTAATAATTTAATCCTCTCCCTGCAACAAGCAGATTCTTTACTCTACGGAAACTTCTTCCTGTTTCTTTACAGACGATGGTAGACCAAGCACGATAGCCAGGTTAAGTTCGGTAATCTGAATGCAAGTTAGTTTTACCCATAAATTTTACCACCGTAAAAGGTTAGTAATCTAAACAAGGCATTACCACGGGAGGTTAGAAAAATCAGGGTTGGTCATATTCTTTCATTATACACGACACTTCATGATTATAAAAGGAATATTCCCTGAACCGAAACTTACATTTCCGCTATTGGCATTACTGTTACGATCAGGACGTAACAATAGGCCTGTCGGTTGGACAAATAACTAACTGTCCACTGCAATATCCAGCTGATTGATTCATGGTGGTATCTTAAGTATTCACCGTGTAATTGTCATATTATGCTGTAACAAAAGTTGAAATATTCTTGGTGAATTATCAAAAAGTTTACAAAAATCTAGTGAAATGTAGCCCTTTGAATTGAGTTTCGAACCTGAGCTGGAGCTTGTCACGATGTCAATCGGTCCAAATTTTAGCCCCGGTCTATATTTGGGGTTCTGACCCTGTAGCTCCCTTCCAGCCGAAGGGCCAGACAAAATTTTAATTATTTCCTAATCATTCAATTTTGCGATTCACCAGCAATTTATTTAGGAGTGATCGAGACTTGGGGTATTACCCTCCAGAGCGCGGAAAATACGGCTCCTAAAAGTTTCTACTAATAGTAATAACATGCAATAATAAACCAGGAAAGAACAATACCCCCGGAAGTGTACAAATACATCCCAGTTCCCAATGAAAGGCTATTTAAAAAAATGTAGATATCTAGAAACTCTAGATATCATCCTTAGGTGGTAGGAACCGCCAACAGTTTTCACAGACACTTCCGGGTTATAAATCTGCATCCGGTAATCTTCATAATCATCATTGTGCTTTTAGTTTGCGTCACCAAATACGAATACGGCATAAGTTTTAATCTTTCTTGAAAATAATATAACGCGCTACAATTTCATTTTAGATAGAGGTCAAATTGGCTTCAATAAGCGACAGAGACCTGTAACTAAAACAATATTGGACTGTTCGATACCATTAAAAGTTTTATGAGACTAATTCTTCTAGAGGGACGGTTCAAAACTTTCCCGAAGGCATTTCTGAAAAGAACAATGGTTGAAGGATAACTTTTTCCCATTAAGCCCTTCAAATTTGTAAGCTGGTTTTGTAAACGCTTTTCGAAACGTTACCACATGCTAGAAAACCCATTAGGACAAGTGGACAAATCATCACAGCAGTTAAGTCTTCTGATTATATTGACAAATTAATTTCATGATAAAAAAATGCACTAAGTGTTGAATTCAGATATTTTCACCCGGGGGAATACCTGAATATAAACCCTTGAGGGGGGGGGGTGAGAAAAGTGCAAGAAAGCAGCATATTTAACAATTCCATCCACATGTACATTTTACCTATGATATTCAGACTAATTGCGGATAAATATTCATTGTAAGATTACAATAGAAAGCTAACAATCTTACAATTTTATCTGAAACATTAAATAATTAAAAAGACTTGCAAAAAAAATGCATTTTTAGACTAAACTTTAATTGTTATTTACATTAGTTATTTTTGTTATTACTTTCTATTTACAGTCGTTACTACTTGTTATTAAAGTAGAAGTTTGGTAAAAGAAGATTTAAAATAACTAAACTATTTTAGTTTTCATGAGACAAATAGGCCTATATAGAGAAATATTAGGGGGGGAAAAAATCCCCATTCTTTAGCACACTTCTAATTCTTTCTAAATCACGCGTATTCGCCTTGGCTTCTTCGCTGCATACACATCAATTGCTTTGTTCACGAAATCTTCAGCAGGATCTTCGTCACCTTCAATAGCAACCTTCATACAACAGTGAAGAGTATCCTGTCCCATTCTATTTCTCAGCCAGGTCATAATTCTGTTCCTTGTGCTAAAGGATCTTTCCACACCAGCTGTAGCCAAGGGGATGCACATTACACATTCACAAAGTTTTTTCAACTTAAGATACCCAAAGTTCCCTTGGCTGTTTTGATATCCTATCCTATCCTACATGTTACAGTGCTTAAATATTTATATTGAAAGATCGGATTTCTTCTGCACGTGCACGGAAAGAGATAATATTGAAGACGAAAATGTTTTTTAAACGTGCTTTTTCTGCTTTTTGGTAGATAGGGATGGATTCGAGCGAGTTCGAGTCGAGTTTTCGCTAAACTCGACTCGACTCGTAAGAGAAATCTTTCAACTCGACTCGGCAACTCGACTCGACAAATATTGTCCAACTCGACTCGAAACTCGACTCGAAATTCACTCGAGTTTCGAGTCGAGTCGAGCTAAAACGAGCCAAATCCTACAGTATGTCTCTATGCTGTCTTCTTGGGATAGCCAAAATTACCGGACAACCAGATGACAAATTATCTGGTATCTATTTAACCATCCGGATTGTATCCATCCTCCAAATATTACCCGTTATCCGGATATTAGCCGACATCCGAAAATTATCCGCTATCTGTCCGGATATTACATAACGTCCCCATATAGTCCAGTCATTAGGTACTTTTGGGGTGCAAACGGTTGAGAAGTTTTAAAATTTGGCACAATTGTACACTTCAGAGCTCTAACTATAATGCTAAATTTGTAAACTTGGATTAGGGGACAGCCGCTCGTGCCGCCATTTTGAATCAAAAATTGCGGGAAAGGAACTATATATGTAAAGTATGCCCAGTGCAATTCCAAACCACTGATGCTAGACAAACGAAATTTGATATGTTGATGTATCATCAAGAGTAGATTACGGGAAAATTACAAAATTTAGAGAAAATCGTCATCTTCAATCCAATATGGCGGACAAATTATATATATATATATATATATAACAGTAGAACACCCAGGTCGAACCGCTGGAGCTAAATAAACGAAATTTGACGTAAATGTGTACCATCAAGAGTAGGTTGCGAGAAAATTACGAAATTAAAAAAAAAAGTCGCTACCTTGAACCCAATATGGCCAACAAATGTATATATGTCGAAATATGCCCAGGCCGAACCTCTGGAGCCAGAGAAATGAAAGTTTGTCATCAAGTTAGTTTACAATAACTTTTTGAAATTTGAAAATATTCGACATATTGGATCCAGTATGGCCGAGAAACATACATATCTAAGATGTGCACATATATTTTATTCGGCTCTATTGGATTCAAGATGGCAATTTTTTCAAATTTCACAATTTTCTCGCATCCTACACTTGATGGTACACATTTATGCCAAATTTCGTTTATTTAGCTTGAGCGATTCGGCCTAGGTATTCTACTGTTCTTTTTATATATATCGGGTCTATATGATTTATCCGCCATTTTGGATTGAAGATGACGATTTTCTCCAAATTTTGCAATTTTCCCGTAATCTAGTCTTGATGATACATCAGCATATCGTTTGTCTAGCTTTAGTGGTTTGGACAGGGCATACTTTACATATATATAAATGTTTTTTCGCAATTTTTTATTCAAAATGGCGACATTTTCAAAATTCTTATATAAGTAACTTTGTAGAAAATGTACATTGCAAATCCACTCCAATTTTCAATTTTAAAAAAACTCTAAAACCTACAGGATCTATGCTAAAAACTGCCTTTTAGCCGCCATATTTCAAGATGGCGGCGCGCGCGGCGGTCCCTCAAAGTAAAAAAAAAATAGCCTTATAGTTAGGGCCCCCAAGCGTACACTTCTGCCAAATTTCAAAACTCCTCAACCTTTTGCACCATAATACCCTTTTTTATGTCTCTAATAGCTGGACTAATATCCGTTATCCGATGCCGACCCGGTGACCGAGCGGTCTGCTGTGGTAGGCCATCGGCTCGAAGGTCCCGGGTTCGAGTCCCGGCAGGGGCATGGGTGTGGATTTTAACAGCTAAAGGCTAATCGTGACGAGCCGATGTCCGAAGTTACTAGACTGGCTCATATAAAAATAAAGTTTACCGATGAGTAGTTATCCATCCTATATCCGGATAATCTTCTATCCAGATTTGGCCATCTCTTGTCTTCCCGTTTAGCCAATTCCGTTTCACCTAACGAGAAATTTTGACGTCATCAGTGCACAGCGTTATTATGTTTTTCGAAAATAAAATCCTGTTTTCTTATGTTTGGTTAAACTTCACAGGGCCGATCCAGAAGGGCTGAATATTAGAAAAACCTAAATTGTGATAAACAATAGTAGACCCTATTAATTGCGATTTAAAAAAAAATCAACAACAACCTGTCCAGCATCTTTTCTCGCTATCGCTACTCGGCATCTTACCATGGATTGGCGCTGTGATTAAGCCAATATATTTCCTTCTATTAACTTTTGACTTCTAGAGTGACCAGTTAAACATTAATTTCTTTTAATTCTTATTATTATACCGCAGCACTATTTAAGTTTCTAGGAATTAATAATTTATGAATGTATTTATCCATTTAACAAATTCCAAATTATTCAGATTCAATTTAACGCTGAATACTTTACAATAACAAGAAGGAGAGGAAGGATTTGAGAAGGCATCGGCTAAGGCCTGTACTGAAGATAGCATTCTGTCATATGCATGGTAGTACAGTAAAATCCTGGAAAACTCCATTCAGGATCTCCAAACATTTTTCCCCTCTCACTTTGACAAATACAGATTTCCTTTTGGCCATCAATTGCAAAGATGCTGATTGGAACTCCTCACGAATGCTGGGAGAGAGAGAGAGAGCAAGAACAATTTGTTCCTGTATATCGACCTCCTTCTTTGTACGTACCACAGTTCTGCTTGTACTCAGCAGATGTGGAGACAAAATGTTTATTGCAAAGTCTCCGAAAGAATAATTGAAGAACCAGATCTGAGTTGTTCACAATAATTTTAGCGGGCGACCGAAAAGGTCATCATAAATCAGTTGTCAACAATACTTCTCCCGCACTCTTGTAACCGTAGTCCAAGTGTCTTTATAACTTCCGTTAAAATTCGCAAGGACAAGTAGGGTCAAAGATAATACCGCTCCCGCCCAAGAATGTCAAAGAATCCAACAACAAAGGTATCTTTTTCATCTATATCGTCAAAACTCCACCCATGCATCTGTTTCACAAACACGATACGATTCTGACACAATGATCAGGACGTTGATTTTGGAGAAAACGTCAAAAAAATAAAAATGACTAAATATATATGAGCCTCCTGCGTAGCCTAGTCGGTAGCGCGCTCGACTTCAGTGATGCAATTGGGGAACTGCTGTGAATAAAAGACAGTGGCGATCACAGTTGGGAGCTCTCCATTCCCAACCTGTCTGGTCAGCCTGGGAACAGTAGACCAACTGCTCCCTCCGGGGAGAGGCCTCATCCAGTAGTGGATCTAATATGACTATGATATATTTATAAACATCTTAACTGACGGTGTTTTTCGTGTCAGGGGATGATGAAAGGAGAAAGTACATAGAAACTTTCCGG
>JAGDQP010007467.1:29780-45146 GCA_022664845.1 Lepisma saccharinum | reverse complement strand
ATAATCGCCCCCCCCCAGCTAAATTCCCCCTCCGCTATAAATTTCTATTGCTGTTGGTTTTCTTGACCTGATGATGTTTTCATTCGATTCAGCGTACCAAAAAACCTATAAATCGACGCCTCACACGCCTATTTCACGCAACAATGGAATTCCAGAACTTTTCCCCTACCCCCTAGAATTTTTATGCTCTATTCGGTTTTGTGAACCTCATGTCTAAGGTAATTTATTACCAAAGTTTCACGAATGCAGGAATTTTTCGATTTTGAGGTCTATTTTTGGCTCATTTTACCTGCACTAAAAACGAGCTAAAACGAGTCGCACGAGCGAGCCAAACATCAAACTCGACTCGACTCGAAACTCGACCGAAAAACAGCGACTCGACTCGAGAAAATTACCTCTGGCTCGACTCGAAACTCGACTCGAATTCGAGTCGAGTCGAGCTTTAGCTCGACTCGTGTCCATCCCTATTGGTAGACCTATTATTTTTTTTAATGCATCTTGAGTCGGCATCTTCTCTATTTTCATAGTGGTGGGATTTTTGTAGTAAATAAGCCATGATGAAGAAAATTGAAGTATTTCACAACAGGCTAAATGTTACACACTTACATGAAATAGTAATAAGAAACACGTTTATGGGTCACATGGTACTTTACGAGTCAACTGTGGTTCTTGGTTGTAACATACCTTAAATTATTTGAAGACAATAGGTGCCAAATAAAAGTATCGTGCTTCTAATCAAAGTTTTTATCATGTCAATAGTCTACCTTGAACGTCAAGTGACCTTATTCCAGATAAGCCGCATAGAATCGCCAGTCGTACACTTGAACATTAAGATAGTAAACACGGCGGAAGTCGTCATCACCTACGACGTCATACTGACAGGCTCTGACGCTACCCACTATAAATACAACTACGAAACCAAGATTTCCCAACTCGGCTTTGTGGCCGGATGGTCAAGACATTAACTTTTTGAGTAAAAGGTCCCGGGTTCAAATCTTCCTCAGATCAACACTTTTTTTTTTTTTCAAAATATATTTTTATATGTTCATATTTATTATTAATAATTGCTTTTTTGCATTTTTCGTACAGTATCTTAAATTAGTGACCATGGGAAAGTGAAGGTTAGGTGCTGTCATGTATCTTTACATAATCCCTCTCAAATTCCTAGCGCGAGATGCTCGTTGACTTCCGCCGTATTTACTATTATAATCGCCATATCAGATATACTGCCACTGCCACAAGTAAAAGCACAATATTCTTCTTATGACAAGACAGCACATTGAAGAAACAATTGAAGAGCAAAATGCGTTAAATGTGCGGTTTTGTGCCTTGTGAATGAAACTTTGTAAAATTCGGTGCTCTTTTATGTATTGTTATAAATTATACACATGTAGTGTTTAGTCCGTGCGAGAAGTTTGGAAAAAAAGAAGGTCAGAGAGAAGGTAAGCATGTAACAGTACTCTTGCGTGTTGATTAAAATGTATGTAGTTCAGTTCTCCATGCCCATTGAGAAGTATTCTGTTTTTGTGACAGAACTATCTTGTTATGTATTTGATATAAGATACATGTTAACAAATAAAGTGAAAATGAAATACATAGCTGATGTGAGCAGAAAATAGATAGTTCTTACACACCTAAATCTAATATAATTATACTCTTTAGGGAAGACTCGATTCATTCGTACACGCCCCTAGGTGGAAGAATTATTGGTTAAGGTTTACTTTATCTACTCCAAACATCCACCACTCTATAGACTAATATTACGCGCTCTATATCACTCGTTACCAAAAAAATGTCTATCACAAACTTCTATGAGCACAACTCGAAATGTAACTATCGAAAAAAACTTAGTACGACAATCACACGGCAATAATTAACGTGCAGATAGTGCAACTGGGCGTCAGACGGAATTTAAAGCTAGAATGTTTAAACTTGTAACGTTTGTTCCTTACCTCACAACTTAAGGCGCTACGATGACAAACTCGTTTTACCGGTTTTTCTTGATTAACAACTCCCAACAGCCATAACGTGAAAAACACTCTGCTCATCACTTTTCATTGCTTTTTCCTCTTGGAATCTTCGCAAACGATCTCTCTTACGCCGTAGTATTTACGCATTTTGAAATTCGAGACACTTCAATGACATAGGGTACGTTAGGATAGAAAAGTCAGGTTAGATTGTTTAAACTTACGCATTTAGAAATTCGACACATTTGACTGACATAGGGTTTAGTTTGGTTACGTGTGCTTAGATTAAATGAGGTGAGGTGTGCTTAGGTTAGTTTAGTTAGGTTAAATTAGAAAACTTGTTGGGTAGGATACGTTAGTTTAGAAAAGTGAGGTCACATTATTTTTTATTACATAAACAGTTACAAATAGGTTAGAAAAACAGGTTAAATATTTCATCATTTATGTCTTACCTCTTATTGACTCGTATTCTCCGCTGATATTCGAAAATCACATCACTCAAATTACGCATCTGGTCGTTAAAGCACGTAGCACGCGCGTGTATGAAAAGTCGGCATAACAAGTGTTTCTGGTATAAGATACATGTACTTAAGATATGGTGTGTAATGAATGATGATTTTCGTGGGCAATTCTTTCGTATTACCTGCCGGCAGTGAAACTTACCGCCAATTAAGAGAAAAGAGTGAATTCCGATCTAAAAGCTGTGTTGCCAACACATTTACGTGATTTCATATCGTCGGCACCTTTGATGTCAGTTCAATTTTAAATACCGTAATTATTTCTTGAAAACTACTTCACTAAAATTCACTCCCCCTACGTAATTTTACTTCTTACAAACTTCCGAATGAATCAGTTCTTCCATGTTCTGACGCCCAGTTGCACTATCTGTGCCACAATTAATTCCTAAAATAGACACTCAAGTAGATTCGGAGACGGATATGGTGACACGCGTAGGGATACTCATCTCGTTACACTGAGATGGCATTTTTTTTTTTTTTTTTAGCTTTTGCTTTCATTTAATGTTTATAAGTTGAATTCCAGTGGGTTAGGTTGGTTAGAAAAGTCGGGTTTGGTTATATTCATTTTTCTCGGTTAACAATCGGTTACTACCAATCGTCAGTCATGGCGGAAGTTCATATAGTCCCACATATATATACGTCTTTCACCCTTATTACACTGCTTCATGACTCTAGGAGTTATTCTAAGTCGCGTTCGCGATTTAACCACGCTTACACATTTTCTTAACATTACCTTTCTCCTGCAAATTTTAATTTCTTTGGAGTAGATAGAGTAAACCGAACCCAATTTATTTGTACTGGAAACAACAGAATTGCTGTAGGAAAATACTGCAGTTTAACTACTTCTACCATAGCGCACTGGAAGCGTTTCAAAATTCTATGGGACTCTTTTTAGTATACGTCGAGCGTTCCTTTAGGAACCATAAATAGAGCAGTCACAAGTGGTGTCTGTAAAATCTAACCTGGCTTTTTCAAACCCGTGTCTGTTTGCTGTCACTCACTCATCATACTGTCTGTATTTTTGGAGCAAAACATCGATGGTAATACAGAAATAAGCATAATTCCGATTCATGGACCTGTGACCTATTTCGTTCGGAAATCATCACACCAGACGTAGGCTAAAATAATACCATGCGGGATGAACTTCACTTTATGGTCCGCAGTTATTCAGCCAAAAATGGTTTTATACCACTCTTTCTCTTATTACAAATTGTTTTCAGACACTTCTGCAAATACCCAGACGACCAGCAAGCCGGAAAACGTACGAAAAGCCGTGTCATTTCGTAAGTCGCCATGGCTTAGGCGGTAGCTCTTTTGTCTACGAATCGTGTGGCCCGGGTTGAAGTCGCGCCCAGGATATTGGAGACTTTTCTCGCAGTGTCCCTATAGATAGATGCTCTGAGGTATACTCAGACTCCTCTCAAATAGCAACGGGCAGAGGAGGTAAAGGCAGTTGAATTGGGACTGACCACTTCAGTTCATGCCGTAGGTTGACAATATGTGGAGTGCTATCTCACATTTCTCGTGCGCTTCGATAGATTACCTTTTTTACCATGTGTCATTTCATTAAATACTTCAGTTTTGAACACAACAAACATGGCGGCATGGAGAGGCTTGTGCTATGAATGGCACGTATCTCGTTACAAAAATCACGGACATAGTGTCGAGTAAGCCCAGACAGGTTATGTAAGGTCAGGTTAGGTTATTTTTCTCATTATAAGCCATCATATGTTTAAACACACTACTTGAAACGTACCTGATATTCTTTCGTATTTAATAATGATAATAATAAAAGTATGTTCCATAAGGAATCTCTAGTTCTAGTGATTGCTATGAATATCAAAAATTAAGATCTGAACAGTGCAACCTTACCTTCATTTAAATATAATGAAATTAAACTATATTATCTAGTTAATGATGTAGTTAATACCAAGTTGCTGTTTTCAATACTTACGTACTTACTCTGTAGCGTACGGAACTCGCAAGTTCATCGCCGCAGTAACAAACGTTCTCCACAGGATTCTATCCTGAACAAGATCAAGCCAGTTTTCATCATAAGCGCCTACTTGTCGAAGATCCCTTCTAATATTATCCTGATAACGTGGTCTCGGTCTTCCTAACGGTCTCTTTCCCTCCGGTTTACCAACTACAATGGAATATATGCTGTTTTCAATATATTAATATTTATGTAGTGATGTACACAAGAAAACAATCATTGCTTTAGATCAGTTTCTCTTCTAACATCTATTTTATGATAAATAAACCTTTTACTTAGTTTCCGTTTTTTATTCCATCCACAAGATTATGATCCAAAAATTGTTTTCTTTTAAATTGTTTCGAAAGTAATTTTAGTTCATTTTGGTGAAAAACAACAAATAAAACAAAATAAAGGCAAATTACAATCTCTATGCAACGGTAATTGCGAGATTCGTCACATCCTTGTGCCATCTCTCAACGCGGAAGTAGCGAAATAGTGCCACGTACATTTCGCTCTTTTATTTTCAGTTCACATTTCTGAACACGTTGCACACATTGTATTTCTCCTCTACTATTTACCTTTTTTGGCTGCCACGAACTGTACTTAGTCCCGTTTATGGTTATAGGAGTGAAAATCGTAGCTTTTTGAGGTGTTTCCAGTGCTGTATGACAGAAGTAGCTAAAGTGAAGATTTACTATAACTTCTACTATAATTGTTTCATTACTGTTGTATTCTTAACATTTCATCTAATTTAGTATTGTTGGCTGTAAGATTTGATATGCTATGCTAGCGAGGCTAAATTAGGTTCGGTTTGGTTTGATCACTTAAAGTAAGAAAATGTTCTGTGTACAAGATCCGTGAAATGATTACAGTGTAGTATTATTTCCACGACATAGATTGGGGGCTGTATTCCAGATTGGAATACGCATAACCCTGGTACTAAAACTTCTGATTCCATATCATTTTTCTTTCCAGTCATTTGTTGGAATCAAAATTCGTTAGGTTAGCTTTATTAATATCTCGAGTAGGTTAGGTTAGTTTGACCATACTTGCCCTCAACTGGATTTGTTCCCAAACTCGAAAATAAGTGTTCTTGCACTTACCGAACACTATGCATTCTGAAAATTCTAAAATCTTTGTCGTAAGTGGTGTATCTTTTAAAGGCTCAGAGATGAGG
Organism: Lepisma saccharinum; assembly: GCA_022664845.1. NCBI lineage: Eukaryota > Metazoa > Arthropoda > Insecta > Zygentoma > Lepismatidae > Lepisma > Lepisma saccharinum. The sequence continues at coordinate 39,506 of JAGDQP010007467.1, read as the reverse complement.
TTCCTTATTGGGTGGAATAAGTCATTTTTCATAGGTTTAGTTTGGCATTTCCAAGATTCTAACAGTGTGTTTTAAAGATGGATGGTACAGACGAAGCTGAAATGAAATTCCCTATTCAATTCTATTATCGGTTGTAAGAGCTTTTCTTCTGGGCAATATTCGAAATGTAGATAAGCCTGTAAATTTTAAAAGCATTTCTTGTCAGTTTCAAGATTTTAGGTTCTGCTGTAATTATTTCTAAACCGAATCTCTCCTGACAGTTTAACGAATCGGTTCATTAAAGCAGTTTGTTATAGTTGCATGTGTTTTTAGTATTTAGATCGGTTCAAGCTAACGATTTGGTTCTAAAAGACCGCTCGACACATACTAAAGAATAGCCTATTCTTATGTTTCGATTCTTTTCATTCATGAACACAACACGAGAAGCGATCAACCATTTGTGCTTTGTAGGCCTTCGTCCACTTGTTTTAAGTGTTTTCGTACTTCGAAACACAAAGACACTTTAATAGAATATGTATTACTTTGGAAATTGATCAGCATGAGATAGACATCACATTTATTTCGAGAAAGAGTCCTTTGAGAGGGGTCCAGAAGCATATAACTACACTAGGCGACACCAGCGGGGTTTTAGTTCGATTTGGGTCGAGGTATAAGAACTCTTCTTTGAGGCTACGTATTAACATCTGTCTCTGGACGGTTCTAGATCGCTGTTCCGCACAGCCGTATACACCGGGAAAATACTCAGTTTTATTTGAGACTAATGGGTAGTTAATGTTGGTATCGTCAATTCACCCTGTGGACCAGTGTTCTAGAGTCGTACCATCTTTCCTTCATCCGTATTATCTAGAGAATTAACATTAGGTGTAAATTTGACGTGGAGATTGACATACAGGGTGACTAATATCACCTTTTACCGGTAGATGTTTATATGTGGTATTTAATATGTTAGTACTCGCACGTTGCCCAGCAGGATGTCCGGTACTAACTCCCTACATTTTTTTTTTTCGATTGTATCGCAAAGATAATCTTCTTGTCGGTCCATTTTTTGGAAATGTACACGGGGCAGGACGTTTGGGCGCGAGTTGTTTATATGGCAACTTACGCTTGGCGAAACTAGATTTTTTTCGCTGTTTATTGACTTCAAAAATCTTCTGGAAGTTAATACAAAAGTTCACAATATGTATATTGTGATAAAAGTGTCTATTAAGGTTAATGTAAAGCAACGATCTCCAAGAAAGGATAGCAGCACTACCTCCGTATATGTCTAATGCATTTTTATCGTTGTACGAAATTTCAATGCTGCTCCTACAAATTGAAGCCTAGGGAGTTCTAACTTTCAGGGCGTTCATAACCAATTCAAGAGTTTGATCAATGCCGAACTTTTATTTTCGTTTTTCTTTATTGTAGAAATCGCTTAATTGTTTCGAGAGAGAACATCGACATCAAGAATGGAAGGTGTGTGGTTGGTAAGCGGATCGACTGGGTGGAGCAGTGGTTAGCGCATTGGGATGGTAACCCAAAGGTCCCGGGTTCGATTCCCATTCCAATCACATACTTTTCACTCTTCAATATTATCTTTATAATGTTTAATAATTGCAATAAAAGTCAACGGTTGCTATCATACTTTGAAATAACCAAAAATATTAGGAACTGAAGCACATTAAAAAAAAAAAATCTAATAAAGAAGCACATACCAAAATTGTTTGGTTAAAATTGCATCAATCATCAATGCGTGACCAAGCGTAAATATAAAAGCGAAAAAGTTACAAATACTTTCAATTACATATTGTTGTGTGGTCAGACAATCAGTAAATAAACGCTAAAAGTCAAGTAACAAAAAAGTTTTAAAAAAATACTACACAAATTCATTCAGTTATTAATCAGTTCACAACAAAATAATATTACAAAACTAAATAGTGTCCATACATCATCCCGAACTAAAATCGCAACCTCCCAACTCTTTAAGTACAGTAAATAAGTGCAAGAAAATACTTAAACTAATTAAACACACAAAAGGTTAACAAACAAACAAAAAAAAAAAAAGTAAAGCTATCCCCCTGTGCGATACGCACGCGCCGTGAACGGCGCATGGGGGCTGTGGAGGTAGACATTTTCTTGACCGGTACGAAGTGAGGTGAGATGGTCAGTCCCAACGCTCGACCGCCTTTACCTTCCCAAAGTGCCCAGGAATAATACCAAGGACACTCCGGTACTCAATTTGATAGGAGTCTGAGTGCCTCAGAGCGCCAGGCATGGGAACACTGTGAGAAAAGTCTTCAGTGTCCTGGCCGGGATTTGAACCCGGGCCGCCCGATTCGTAATCGGACGCCACGGCGACTCATAAAACTTTATTTTTTAACTACTTCCTCCGTGTTAAAACCAATTTTCATTCAACTTATTAGCTTGAGCTACGCAATTACTTCGCAATTACAGAAGATGGAGCACATACTCCTTTACTTTAAACGTACTTCGCATCCAAACGTCACGTACCCTTACAGCATGTAAATAAGTACATCTTTTGATTAATTTTTTTGTAAGTATGTGTACGAGACAATGTGAAGTTGTTTTGTTCTATTGAGTGGGTATTGAAGTAAAGCTTGTCTTTTTTTTGTTTTCGTAGGAAAATCAATCAATGTCAGTACGAACGATCTGCAACAACCCCGTGGCGCCTCCTGGTTTGAGAAGTGGCGGCGAGGAATGTGCTCAAGAACTTGCTTTGCACAACGTCTTCCAATCTTATCATGGCTTCCTACGTACAACCTGAATTTCTTTTTGCACGACTTAATGGCCGGATTAACTGTAGGGCTTACTGCCATACCACAAGGAATCGCATACGCAACAGTTGCAGGCCTTGAACCCCAGGTAAGACAATTCTGATAGCGTTTCTTTATTAACGTTTTACGCCACACACACCTGCATTATAGTTCACGAAATGTTAAGCTTTTTGTCATTTGTAATGTTAACATGTCCCAGTCATTGAAAAATTGTGAAACTAATTAATTTTTTTTTTCTTCTGATGTATGTACGAAAGAGTGAAATATCAGGCATGGAAATTTTGTATTCTATTATAAATTGTCAATTAGTACTGGGGTTAAGATGGGAGAAAATGTGTATCTGAATGCTTTATGGTTAATGTAAAGGAACGATCTCCGACAAAAGATGGCAGCACTACCTCCGTATATGTCTAATGTATTTTTATCGTTGCACGAAATTTCAATGCTGCTCCTACAAATTCAAGCCGAGAGAGTTCTAACTTTCAGGGAAGAAAGTTCATAACCAAATCCGTGCCGATTTTTAATTTTCGTTTTTCTTCATTGTTGAAATCGTTTGATGGTTGTTGTGAATATCAGAACCTATAACAATGAAGTTCTTAGCTCACTTGATGTCATGTTTCTGGACAGATGGGTTGGGAGAGGAGGACCTGTTCTCTGGCCTCCTCGTTTTCCCTGACTTTACTCCCATCTATTTCTTCTTGTGGGGATACATGAAGGAACTAGTGTACGATGGGACTCGAAACTGACGGGGAGTTGGTGGCTAGAATAGCAGTCGCAGCCGAAATAATTAGAGACAACGCAGCCAATTTGTTTGGACAAGTGCGAGCTTCGCTTATTAACTGTTTGCATCTTTGTTTGAGAGATCGATGTTCAGGGAGGCCCTTTTGAGCAATACCTGTAAATGATCCAGTAGGTAAAACCTGTTCCCTTGTTTTGGAATAAGCGCAAGTACCAAAATGTTATTGCTAAGTTCAGTGCCAATTTCCACTTATTTATTTTTTTCCCCTGTCGTGTGCTGTATCAACTTTGTAGTACAGACGTACAAACGTGTAGAAAGTCTACAATTACATCACACACACATGTTTGTTCCTGATAAAATTAGTTTGGTTTCGTGGCATCCGTAGTGCTGGAACCTCACACAGGTACAGACGCCGCCCCAACGGCTTCTACTTGCACATCGATCGTTACCACCTTTCCTCGAAATTTCAATTGTTCACTGAGGCGTAACGGTTGGGTTCCGGACACGGGTTCCCTATCTCAAATTGCTCCCCAGCCCCATCCCTATATAGGTGGTTTCAGTTTGGTGCAGGACTTTCCGGACACCCTATATATGAGTAACGTCTGTGTAGTCAGCACTGCGCGTACCTAACCACGAACAGGCGTATCAGGGGCTTACCAGACCGAGTGTGGCCGTCACGTCTTGATTCACGTGACTCCCCAATTGGCTTCACGACGCTGAGTGGACGCCGAAAAGTGGGACTCCAGTCGGGAATTGAACCCGGGATCACGCGGACATAAGTCCAACGCTCTAACCACTAGACTCTGGAGCATGATGATGGGATTAATTGGTGGAATGGAGATAGTGGGGAGAACACCGGGAAAGCGCACGTACACACATGGGCGGATTTATTTTAGCATTGCCCCCCAATCATTTCTGAGTGATTTAATGTTTCATTCTAAACGATAGATTTGAAATTTGTTTTCAATAAAATAAATTGTATTGTTCCCTCGAGGGTCTCTCTACTTAATCCGCCTATGTGCCTACGTGGTTGTAAAACGCCCTAAATCTGCACGTTTTCATTTTTACGTTCAAAAAACTCCAAACATGACTCAGTTTGTGACCTCACTACCACTCTTCCTTCTCCTCCAGATATTTATTCTAATCAAGTTTTTCCTTCTTTATATGTATATATATATATAATTAATTCTGGAAAACAATTAGGGAAACTGGAAATCTCAGGGAAAACACTTTTAGATAGCGGTTTAAGACAATTTGAATATAGATGTAACCGAAGCACAGGTAGACGTATGTGATGGTTACTATATCAGTCATGACCTCCCATGGCTCTAGTTTCCAAATACAAATTTTCCTAGCAAAATGGCTCACTGAACCTTGAGGTAAAATATTCTAAAAAAAAAAAAAAGTTGCTGTATGCTACATCATTCTTTAAAATTTTACCCCATATATTTTATTTTGATGCTATTAATGAACCTTCGGAGCCTTCGTTATTGTTAATAGAATAGCAGCTTTCACTTGTTTTTCATTATTAACCCTAAGACTAATAATTATATTGGTGTAAGTAGCCATAGCACCCACCTGTTGGTGCGCGCTGAGTAAAATAAAATACGTTCTCAACACCACCACCACTACTAATGCTACTACTAGCCGAGTGAGTTGGGGGCGCTGATTCAACGACTTGAAGGTCCCGGGTTCGAATCACGGCTGGGGCATGGATGTGAATTTTAATTAGCATCGCATTCATAATCGTGACGGGTCGAAGTCTAAGATTACTAAAAATGGCGCATACAAGATAAAGTTGACAAAGTTTTTTTTTTTTTTTTCAACCAGAAAACCATCACCACTACTGCAAATAGTACTACAGTGTTTGAAAACATATTTTTATTTACGAAACATAAATCTAAATATTTTTATTTACGAAAATACAAATTTAAATTTAAAAAATGTAAACTATTTTTATTTCTGATCATTGTTTTAACATGGAAACAAGCAGTAAAATTACCGTTTTTATTAATTAGATCCCGGCACACTCACTTAAAATACGCAAAGCTCCTGCGCCTGAGCCCAAGCAACACGTATGTAAAATTTGGTTGAAATCAATGCAGATATGTAGATTTAAATCGTGTTCAAACACACACACACACAGACGTTGTTTTATATATATATATAATAATAATACACAGCCATATATATATAGCCACGAACCATTGTGTACTAAAGAAAAGAATGCAAAACTTGAAACGGTTGTACCTAGAAAACTAGTCATTTTAGCGCTACTCGTCAATGAGAACTTTTGATCAGGAGGTCAAGGGCCATTCCATTCTTGAGTTTCAGCCAATTTCACGGAGGGCCACTTCCCATAAGAATTGTGCGGGGTCCTTTCTTCTCCGAATAGCTTTGTAATGAATAGACCAATTTCGGTCCAGTTTTCTGTAACTTACAGAAAACTACATTTTCGTTACGTTACAGGAAACGGTACTTAAATTGGTGTATCTATTTCAAAATTATTTGGAGAAGAAATTATATGACTTCGTACAAACTTTTGACGCTGACTGTACGTGCTGAAGACGAAGAAGTAGACTGGGAGCTACTTGTGAACTACTAATTTTGCTGTACAACCTTTGTAAACAATACCTTAGAAAGCGCTGAGGGTATTCTATTTTTCAATTGTTTTCTTGACCTTTACTGTGGTTGTCGATGTGAAAAGGTGAGTATTCAAAGTCATTAACGGTGTAGATCAGCCCCGCCCATCTTGATATGGATCTTTCCTTTGATTTACATGGGAATCGTTTTAGTCGTCTTCTCTCAGAAGTAGAATAATCAAGTTCCGCGTTCACGAAATTTTCCTTGGTGGTTATTTTGACTCTTGTAGAGTTTTAGTTTGTGAAGTTTCTTCAAATATATGAGTATAATATATTATTAATAGTTTACCATACGAATCACAATATGTCAACGAGAAATTATACTGTTCATGTGTAAAATATTGCATTTCTATAAAACAGCATGGGTCAAAGGAAACACTAGGCGAAAACGAGTTAAAAATTACGCTCCTGAGAGACATAAGACTAGTAAAATAATTCCCATGTAAATGAATGAGAAGGTCATACCAAGATGGCGGGGCTGATCTACACCGTTAAAAACAAATCATGTATATGTAATGTTGACTATTCTGTGATTTGGTACAGTAAATTACTTTTTTCTCTTTTCGTTTCAGTATGGACTTTACTCCGCATTTATGGGCTGTTTCGTGTACATCATTTTTGGAAGTTGTAAGGATATTACGATAGGACCCACTGCTATTATGGGTTTAATGACTCACGACCATGTAAAGAACGCTGGTCCTGATTTCGCAGTATTACTTTGTTTTCTCAGTGGTTGCATTATTCTGCTTCTCGGAATTTTACAGTTAGGTAAGTTCCACATGTTTAGATGTTATTTATTTTCTTGACAAAAATATCTTGTGTATGGTATAAGTACCGTAGATCGGGGTAACTTTGGACCAAAAATTTTAGTTTTGCCCTTGTAAAGTTCGTAATTCTTCGCAAAATGTAATATGATAAATACCTTTCAAAGCTCAGGACAAAACGAAATCAATACATGGTTCCATTTTAGATTTACTTAACAAATTATTTATTTAAAAAAAATATATGTGGGGACAAAGTTACCCCGGTGAGTGAGGTAATTTTGTCTACCCCTATTTTTTTTTGGCAGAAATGGATTCCCTGCACAAAGTTACCCCTGAAACGGTATCTTTGTGCAGGTTTTGAGATACAGATAACTGTAATGAATAAGGAAAATGCAAAATTCTATGGTGCACTTTGATTCAAACAAAACATGAAAAGTTAATTGATACTAATGGGAACCCTCTTTTTCAAACAATGATGGCGCTGGCCACCAGCAGCTGTTCTTCTTCAGCGGAGAAGACTGTAGAAGTTCCAGGGTACTTAGTATGCTTTCCTTTAAGTTTGCAGCGCAATGTTGAGCGAGGGATGCCGTATTTTTCACAGCTGCCTTACGCTCTGATAATGCACCACTTGTCACTTCCTCGGTGGCTTTTGCAAATGTTCTCATTGGTTGTTGACCTTTTTTGTACGATTTTGACAGTCCTTTCTGGTAATTCCGTGGTATTTCTCTAATATTCTAGAGGGCCGCGGTGGCTCAGTTGGTAGAGCGCTCACCTCTGGTGCTAGGGGTCGTCGGATCGATCCCTGTTCATGCCATGTGGGCTTTGTTGTGGACAAACACCGTGTGCGTGGGTTTTCTCGGGGTTCTCCCGTTTCCTCCCACTTTCTTCATTCCACCAATTCATCCCATCATCATCCATGCGGCCTGAGCCATACTTGCCTAAAGGCCTGAAAATAAATTCAATCTAATATTCTAGGTGGACAGTGTTATCCCACCGAGGCTGAAGAAAACGATTATCAGTTTTAGGGGGAAAAAGGTATGCAATTTTTTGCAACTACAATTTACGAGCTTCGTCCCAGTAACATACCTTACCATAGAAAAAAAAAGGCGAGCGAGTAGCCTTCAGGAAAGTACTAGTTGCCTAGAAAGTACCAAGACCAAATTTTTACGCGTTAAGTAGTTACTAAGTGAACTTTATATATATATATATCGCTCTAGTCAACCGAGGCTACTCACTTAATCTCGTAACCAAACAAATTCGACGTGTAGCCACACACACACACACCACCTGCTCCTACTTTCAACACCAACCCGAATCCTCCGTCCTTAATTACACAATGTCGTCCTAAACTTACCAAGATCAAACAAATTCTTCATTCTCACTTCCATATACTCCAGTGTGACCCCGATACCAGATCTGTCTTTCCCACCAAGCCGAGATTAGGTTTTCAGTATTCTCCCAGTCGTAGAAACATCCTGGTTCACACTAACCCTTCGTCCCACTTGCTTTCAGTTCCCGCCCACAAATGTAACAGCGCTAGATGTAAACCCTGTTCCATCCTTATTACGTCTCCATATATCTGTATTAACACAGCCAATGACAACCTTACTCTACATCCCAAAGGAACCTGTCAAACCTCATACGTCATATATATCCTAACCTGTACACTTCGCAAAACAGGTGGTCCTTTGAATCTCCGTGTGAATAATCACCGCCACTTTTCCGTCATCAACAGACCCGATTCGCCAATGTGCACACGCAATTGCACAACACTGACTTTGATGACAATTTCCGTATAGCTGTAATCCACACTGAATTGCCCATCACAAACACATCCACACGTCGTCTCTGGGAAGGAGCTTTCATTCAGGGTTTGAATGCTAACCTGAAACCTGGTCTAAACCTGCAGTAACTTTTTTTCTTTTCTCTCTCCTCGTCTACATCCATACTTCCCCCCCTGCCCATTTTTTTTTCATTTTCTGTACTGACTCCTACTATACCATACCCCACTTTTTCGGGGTACGTTTTCTATACTGTATCCCACTTTTTTCTGGATGCGTTTTCTATACTGTATCACACTTTCTCCGATTGCGTTTTCTATACTGGATTCCACTTTGCTGACTACGTTTCCTTTACTGAGTCCCAGTTCTTTGATTTGATTTGATTTTTTTTTTCTTTTGTACCCGGCTCAATTCGCAACACAAAATACCACTTCCATAATCTCTTTGCCATGAGTACTTGCGCACGCGCAGACCGTCGTTACTTGTTTTTGATATGGGCGTCTGCGATGTTGTTTTCTGTCACTTTAACATGTGTGAAACGAACTTCTTTATTCTCTTCTACTGATGACACATATGCGAAAATTCTAAGTGATTCTACAGTGTTGAGTGTGTATTGTTAACATGATTATCGTCAAGATATTACGTAAGTACAATCCCTTTTCTTTCTATTTACATTTTACCTATTATATTGCCTATCCGGTCTTCTCCTGTATGTATATATATAACTAGCACAAAGGAAAGCCGGGAAGGCAATTTAAGACAAATGAATTTAAAAAAAAAGAGGATAATACTTACAGCTTATAGTTTCGTATTTAATCTCACACACATCCACATATAAAAAGTCACTATATTTCGTGCCTATACGTGTTTTCAAGTATAGAGGAAGAGGCCGAAGTTCACGTGTTCAAAAAGTACAAGTTTGAAGAGAGAGTGGCGACACGTAGCGGACAAAGCATCAAAACTGGAGAACAACTGACTGCCGTAGCGCGTAGATTTCCGGAACTTGAAATAATAGTAACTGTATAG